>JBBYHH010347354.1:0-12150 GCA_038382905.1 Daphne laureola | reverse complement strand
CAAGTTTCGATACTAATAAATAATAAAACAAATTAACTTCACAAGAGCATTAATTGTTGTCTCATCTTTCAATGCTAGTCCACCGTTTAAGAATAGTGGCTGATGCTGAGTGCCTTTTAATTGTTCCAATTCTGATACGTCTTGCTTAACGTGCGTATCTATACGTCCACGCACCGCGTATTGATACGTACGTATCGATACGAGGTATGTTGGCTATATGCACGTATCTGGTAACTATGTGCTTAACTACAAACCCAGAATATTCAAACATGCACAGAAACTCGGGCTCACAAGGTCTGAGTAGATGGAAAAATCTATACATACATCAGCAGTCTGTCACCATAAAAACAGAAAGATATGGTGCATTACCTTACTGGGAGGCTGTGGAGGCGGGAACGGTGTATAAGGTTGCTTCTTCTTGCTCTTGACCTTCTTTTGTTTAACATTTTTCCTGGAAATTAACACAGAATTCAGATACGTATGTAACACAACTAAATACAGTCGAATGAAATACTCCTAAAAGAAGTACAGGAGCAACGAGTGTTCCATACTTCTTGAACTTTGGAAGAAACCGGTCCCAGTTCTCATTTTGCATTGCTGGATCCCTCTCAAGTTCTTTTTTCATCATGAGGATCTAAATCCCAAAAGAGGCAACAGAAAGCAGAAGCGATCAGTTGGTTACAAGAAAATTTTGCAATAAAGGATCACAATGCATTTGCTTGCCCAAAATTGTTAGGAATGGGGGAAAGGAAACCACCTTTATATGATACACTGGATGCATCTTATTTTGTACGCAGTCTTCAACAATCCTTCTGACTTGTTTCAAGCCCTTGAAAGAACCCATAGCAGAGACAGTGTTCCCCTGTAGAATTGAAAAGAAAGAACAATGTAGCCAAAAGAACTAGTAAAAGATAGAAGATGAGAGAGAGAGAGAGAGAGAGAGAGAGAGAGAGAGAGAGAGAGAGAGACTAAATGAAGGAAAAATGGTAACCTGAACAAGTATGTAGCATCCAGTTAAAATCTCAAGTGCCTGCAACAAGCAGTAAAATTTACTAAAGCTATCACTTGAAAGGAGAATCTGTACGGAACATCACAAACATATATGGGTACACACCTTCAACGTTGACGAGTTTGGACCCACAAGATGCTGCCTCCTCTTAACAAAACGTTCCTGATGACATAAACAAATGCCTTCAAAACATTTTCACTTATTCACATATTCATGCAATAAGTTCCACTAAACTATGTCTACGAACGATGAAATCGTGTTAAAAAGTTTCCCTTGTGACAAAATATGTATATAATCAGTCAGCTTTGCGAAATAAAATAATTACTAAAGACTGAACCCTTCACTACTGAAAGGCCATCTATATGAATCATGAAGACAATGTATGCATGAGATCAGCACCAAGATCTACTCCCTCCGTCCCAGGAAAGTTGATTCAGTTGACTTTTGAGCATGTGTTTAACTAAAAACTTTCACAAGGAAGAAATTGTTAAAAATTTGAGTTAAACATAAGCTCAAAAGTCAAACTGTATCAACTTTCTTGGGACAGAGGTTGTATATTATTCCAACCGATTTAAAGGCCTATGCTGAACAGGTGGGTAATACAATGCAATTTTAAGCTACAAACTGCATGATAACAAGGAAGGAAACAAGAGAAGATAATGCCACAGACAAGAATAAAAGAAACAGCAACTGATAATTTCTTTCCACACATCGGTAAAGACACGGGAACAACAAGTTGCTGAGGTCTTGATAACAATCCCATTACACTTGCTCATAGGGGAAACAGGTCCACAAAACAGTTTAAATTTTTTACTGCACACACCTTGTTGCGGACTAAATTGCCGATTTTGATAATATCACATTGCACCTCATCATTCAGTATTTTGATTGCCTAAGAAAAGAGAACAATCGTAAGTAACATCATTAGCACAAACAAATCAGAAACAAAAGATTTGAATATCAGTTATCTTTAAAAGAACCACCAGAACTTCGTATCAGGTTATTATTTCACTCTCCTTTTTTTCTCTTTTACAGTTGTATTCACTCTCAATGAAGATTGATGGAAAGGCTTAAGGAACAACCAAGAAATCTTACATGGTTTTCATTGACCTGAAGAAAGCATATGATAGAGTTCCAAGAATGTTTATGGGTGGGTGCTTAAGAAGATAAGTTCCAGATAGGAGTATCAATGTCATCAAAGACAAGTATGATGGAGGTGTTCCTTGTGTTAGGATTGCAAGAGGCTATACAAGAGACTTCCCAATCGCTATAGGTTTGCACCAAGGCTCGGCCCTAGACGATTACCTATTCGTTTGTGATGGATTACCTAACTAAAACTAATCAAGAGGAAGCCCCTTCATAAATGCTATTTGCAGATGACAATGAATTGATGGATGAAACTAACGATGGTGCAAACCGGATGTTAGATCAATTGAGAAACGGCTTAGAATCTAAATGCTTTCGAATAAGTAAAGCTAGAACGGAGTGCAAGGAGTACAGGTTTGAGCTACATAAAAGCCAAGTTTCAGTTGAGGGCCAAAAGCTTTATAAATGTAAGTTCTTTAAGTACTTAGAATCCATTGTTCATAAAGAAAGAAATATTGCAAAAGATGTCAACCAATAAATCAAGGTAAATTGGACAAATTGGAGAAGTGTCACAAGAAAGTTACTAGATAGAAATATTCCATTCAAGCTGACAGAGATATTCATAGGAAAACTATTCAACCAGCCATGATATACAGTACTAAGAGTTAACAACGAACAACAGAATACAGCCAAAATGAATGTTACAGAGATGCAAATGCTACAATAGATGAGTGGGCGCACGATTAGAGATAGAATTAGAAATGAAGAGAACATAATTAGAGAAGCCGACTTGGATGGTTTGGGCATATTCAAAGATAAAATTTAGATGCATCAATTGAATTTAGGTGAGGTTAAGCGGGATAAGAGAAAATGCGAACATACTTGGACAAGCCTAATTAAGAAGGGTGTAACTCTTTCAGATTATCAGAAGTGTTCGTTACTAACAAAGCTGAATGGAGACACATATAGCCGACAACAGCTAGTTGGAATTCAACCAATCTATAAGTATCAAGATGCTAGACAAAAAAGAAGTAAATGATTGTTTATATGAATCAATCATCAGTTTACCTGATGTGCAGGAACACTTCTTGAAAGAAGCTTCATTAGATCCCTGGCTTTCATAACAATGTAAGGGTCCCTTGTCTTTCTTGTTGTAGAGACCGTCATAGAGCCTTCAACCTTACCAACAAAAAGACATGACGATACATGTTTAAATCACTTGAAAGATCACAAACCGACCTTCCAATGGTCGATGTTAGAGACCGTCATAGAGCCTTCAACCTTACCAACAAAAACACATGATGATACATGTTTAAATCACTTGAAATATCACAAATTGATCAACCAATCAACATTGTCAACAGTAAGACATGATGTGTAAAGTTAAGATCACTTGAATGATCGCAAATTGATCAAACAATCAACATTTCCAAATGCCATATATGACCACGAACCTCCTTAAGGATGAATCGCACTACATGTACTCAAACAACAAGAAGCCAAAACCGAGAACTTAAAGTGCAATTCCCATCAGCACAACAATAACTCAATCAAAGCCAACCAGGAGAACAAAAAGCACAGAATACAACGACCAGCACAACTCACCAAATTCAACTCACAAGCAATACCGTGCTCTTTCAAAGCACCCCTCACCAGCGGCCAAGTATCTTGCAAGTACTTTTCTGGAAAAAAAGACAAAAAAAAAACACGTCACATAAACTAAGTTTCATGAGCGTAACTTCAGTAAAAAAAATACAGAACTGGTACCTCTGTATCGCGGGAAGAGGGTGGAGAACGAACTGACTTCGAGCAAACCATCAGGGTTCCAGGAAGGATCAAACTTCTCGACCTTCCAACGGTCGATGTTAGGGTCCTCATCCCAGGGCTTGGGCTTATCGTGCTTGCCCTTGTGCTTCTTCTTCAGCTCCGCTTCTGCCACTACCAGCTCTCCCCTCCCTTCTTCGTCCTCCATCGGAACCGTAGCCGCAGCTTCGTCGAGGATTACGAGGGAAAACTATGGAGACTATCCTGAAACACGTCGCAATGTAAAGATTTATGGCGGCGGCTGGCTGCTGCAGAGGATGCGTCGTCCGGCGCCGTGAAAGGAAGGAGGCAAAGCTGAGTAGCTTCACGATGGTCCTATGGGAATGTAAAAAACCTATTCGTTCCGTTACAAGTCCGTAGTAATTTTTTGGCCAAAATGCAAAGTACTAACCTAAACTTTTCTAACTCGTGTAAACAAGGGCCTGAACTAAACATATGACACTTTAAACCGTAAAGTATACCAACTCAGACGCTTTGGGCCCTGAATGGGTGGACTCATTAACGGTGCGGTAGGCCCAGTGGTTTAAAAACTGAACCAAAAACAGAACCGTCCAGTGACCGAACCGGAAGCAGAACCATCCACGCACCGGTTTATGATTCAATTGGTTCAATTATTTAGGCCATTGGACTAACCGATAACTTTTTTAGAGGTAACTATCATCCTTCATTGTATAAAATTACCATGAAATAATTCTAAGATAAAACAATAATGCATATTTTCTATATTAAAATAGTACTCCATCCGTTCAAAAAATATTGAAATGTTTATTTTGTAACATTTAATTTATGATTTTATTTTTTAATCATTTTGAAATATAAATTTAAGACTTTTGTATACAAACGAAAATTTGATGTGTCTATTTTATAAATGTATTTTGTTTATGTTTTTTATATAATAGAATAATATAGGTAAATTGAAGTCAAATAAATATCAAAAGTCAAACGTTTTAATAATTTTGGGACGGAGGGAGTAATTTAAAATATTAAATAGTCATTATATAAGATAGAAAACAATATTCTATATTTTAATTTACCATGTAAGTGAAAATAATGATTTAAGATAATTAAAAATGGTTTTTTTATATTTCTATAATCCTTTACAAACTTTTTAAAAGATATTATGAGAAAATACAAAAACTTTAAGATGTTAAATTAATTATTAATTTATAAACAAATATGAAATAAATTAAAATTAGTAATAATGTTCTTGGAGTTTAGTATGCTTTTTTTTTTTTAAATGTAAACAAAAAAAAAATGAAAAAACAATTTTCCGATTCACCTGTTCTTTCAGTTTTGACCGGTTCAATTACCTTTTATCAGTTTGATAAATCCTCTCAAAATCGGATCGGTTACCTAATCGATTCACGGTCTAATCGATCAGCCGGTCCGGTTTTGAAAACATTGTGGTAGCTAGGCTAATGGAAATGCTGAATATAATAAACAGACACGTGTCTCCTACTCCCTAGTTTCGGCATCTGAGTTTCTCACCCAACTTTTCTCTCCAAAAATCAGTGGCAGAGGAAGGATTGTAGAGTGATTTGTGAGAAAAGTTGATCCGTCCTTAATCGTGCTGTGTATCGGACTCGACGCCGTGTTCATCGTCCTTATCAGGTCCGGGCTCAGGAGTGTCGATCCGTTATCTTGACACTCAAATTAAAAAATAAATAAATAAATAAATAAATAAAAATTAGTAAAAAATGCTTCATGGTTCTAATACATGATTTAATATTAGAAGATATATAATTAGATGATTAGAAGATTGAATGTTAGAGGTATTTAAATAAAATAAATAGGTAGAAGTTTCTGAAAAATAAAATGTATCAATTTTTTAAGGTATCTTGAAAAGAAATACGCATAATTTATTTAGGAATGAGGAGAATAATATTTATTAAATATACTACTCCCTCCATCCCAATAAATGTGATATAGTTGAATGGGCACGGTAATTAAGAAATATTCTTTACGTGAGGGTAAGAAATTAAAGTAAATACATAAGAAAAAAATAATTGAGTGGAGAGGAAATGAAAAATAATAAGGTAAAATTAATGTATATTAATTTTTTTTTTAAAAAACATGTCAATTTTACCGAGACAGTTTAAAAATAAAAACGTATGAACTTTGTTGGGACGAAGGGAGTAATTTTATTTCCTTGATACGTAAGGTCGGAAAAGGGATAGTAGAGGCTTAGACTCAGCACATATAACTTGTGTTCTTAGAAGTTTAACATTAGACAAAAATTCAGAACAAAAAATATATTAACGTATATAAAAGTTGTAATTTATAATTTATTTTACATCATAATTAAATTATATAGTAAATGTTGAAGAAATATGTGTTGTGATAGTGTGTAACGCTCTCATTTTTATAACCCAATTTTTGAGAAAAAAATGAAATTTTTTAGACTTTGAAAACCTTTTGGAAATGAATGAAGAATAAATTTTCAAAGGTAAATAAATTTTTTATAAATATTAGAGTAGTAAATGAAAGTGTAACTAAAATCATTCGATAAAATAAGTAAGTTTGTAATAGCGCAATATAAATAAATATTATCTCCAAAATAAAGATACAACTAAGCTATGTCGAGTGACTACAATGCGTCATCACACAGAGTCCGTTCCTTCTCGTAGTACTCGCATCCCGGCTCCAGCTCTGTAAGCTTGGGATAATACTTTTCATCAAAGTACTCACCTAAAATTATAAGGGGTGAACATCCATACGCTCAGTAAGGAGAAGTGTATTAAGACCTTTACTAAGGTTCTGATAAATCCTCAAATAAACAAGACTACAAACAATGAGAACTAAGTACGATCGATTAATAAAGGTAATCCAATCATTCAAGTATAAGAAGAATATTAAATCGTGAGTATGTCTAGTAAATGTTGATTACATGTCTGATGCAATAACTATTTGTTTCTTATCATTACCAAATAAATGTCATTAAACGACCTACAGTGGGTGTGTACAACACCCATTATGGGAATGTTCCGCCAGTAGAGCCGCTAGGGATGCTGACATTCGTCCCAGAAGATACTCATCAGGGGAAGAGCTTCTCGTGATCGCACTTCACATGTCTGGTCAGCTCGCTAGCTTGTGAAGCTAGAGCACTACTGCCCGCCCAAAATCTACATGGATCGTGTCTGCTCCCCGCCATGATATGTTCGGGTCGTCCGGCCCGAACCACTCCACTCCTCACACTAACAGTAGTCAGGTCATGAAGTGTGGTCTGCTCACCACTCATTCATGCCTCATTCATTTCGCTAAAGTTAAGTCATGAAGTGTAGTATGCTCGCTACTCCCTCATACCTAACTCGTTGATCACTTGAAGTGTGTATGTTTTGTCTGCAAGTGCACGTCATACCACGCATACTTTAGTGAAGAACGACGTCATTCATTATATTATGCGACATTGAGTTAGGTCATGCTTGTTTGGTCGGTATGTCACGCAAGCATACCTAGCCCGTTAACCACTTCAAGTTATGTGCTTCCCATTAAACAAATAACTCCAAATGTTTAACAACGTCTAGATTAATCGTATTTTATCGCTTATTATTATGCACATATCATTCAATAACCGAATGTGTCAACCATTTGTGATGCGTGTCACCTAAATTTCTATTAGTTCTTTAATACGATGCGATGACCTATACATTCTACTTTTAAACTTTATATCTTGTTACTTGTATGATGTCATGACAATCAATTATTCATTAGTTGAAATTCACTTACGTCATCTCTCAATTTCGTGAGTTATTTAATAAAACTTTTTGTCTGTTGATTTTGCGTATAAGTGTTTAATTATCGACTTTACACAAATTTTATGATTCTAAACATGAAAATTCTAAGCATGTCATTATCATTTTACGGGCCTAAACATAATACTAACGTTCCTCAGACCTATACATGATACTAGATTCATTTAGATTCTCCGATTTTAACATGATACTAACGTAGTTCAATTAACATGATACTTTCTCAGTCCATAAGTTTTGCAACAAATGGCACAGTTTTGCAACAAATGGGACGGGCACGAAGTTTAAGAAAACAAAAAATTTGTTTTCACTTTCCAGTTTAACCCTTCTCTCTTCATCTTCTCGTGAAAACCTTGCACAAGAACCAAAGTATCCAGCAATAGCAAGAACAAACTAAAAGTTACCTCCTACGAATAACTGCAACTTGATTAAAACAAAAAAAATCAGAGAACCTAAAAGAGAAAAGAGAAAGGAAAATAATGAAGAACAAGATCCAATTTGGCAAATTTTAGTTAAATCGTTAGGTAACAAACGCTATGAAATTGATGTCATTAGGACCGCTGTGATCATCGTCATGATTGCCAATGTTGGCCATCAAACTATATCATCCACGAGTCATTTACCCATCGCATCCCCTGCATTTCGACCGCGAAAAAAAACTTGGGTGTTATTCGGATGGTGGAGATGCAGCTGCAGGATGAGAACAACAAGCGGAGGTGGAAGAGAGCTCCTCGTAGAGAAAGAAGGATGAGGGGGTGGGTCTGGTCATAGATCCAAGAAGTAGAGTGGAGAAGATGAGGTGATGACAAATGATAGAGAAATGCGAAAGAATTGTTTAAGAATAAATAAGATAGATAATACTTCTTCCATCCTTTTTAGTTGAACATTTTTTACTGGGAAAAAGGATGCTCACCCAATCGGGTACATACCCAACTGACTCCCACATGCGAACTGCAGTTGCTAACAAAAGTGCATTAAATGGAGAACAGGAAGGAAACGTCTGATAACCTGCATGAAATGAAACGATGTTAGATGAATTGAAAGGAACAATATTGTTTAAGGGTTTTTTCACTTGTATTTAGTTATGTCAGAGTTGGGTGGTATTTTGTGTCGACTTTAATATTTACTATTTTTACTCCTTTGGGTAATATTGTTGACCTCAAATAGTTAAAAGTTTATCAAAAAGGCGTTGAGGTTTTATGTATCGTATAATAGTATGACCCTTATTGTTTGATTATTTTTTATTTAGTTGGCTGGGTTATGGGTATTTACGGGTGTCCATACCAACTTTCCCTATTGTATGGCTAATTGTTTTGTTTTTTTTCGTGAAAGCAAATGTATTGTTACGGTAAATAAACCATTTGATAATTGTTTGCTGAATTTGAAATTGAATTTAAACGAGAAGAGATTGTCCTAGCTTGATACAAGTGAATTGTTTCACTGTTCTTGTATTTGTGTGATGGTGAATGAGGCCTTCATCAACTCTTTGTTTGATGATACTGAGTTGTTTATGTTTGATGATACTGAGTTGTTTATGTCTGATGACCATGACTTTAACTTGTCTGTCTCAGAAAGTGGTGATCCTGTTTTAGGAGATGCAGATGGTCAATTTGAAAGGGAGACATTGTTGGTTGATCGGTGGGTACCAAAAGTTGGTATGATCGTAGATAGTGTTATAGATGGATTCATAAAGTATTCAGATTATGCTAGACACACTTGCTTTGAAGTCCATTTTTAGAGCTCAGATGTATTGCCCAGTGTTAAGCAGGGGAGGTCGTTAGAAAAATGGTTCCAAAGAAAAGGGGTATTACTAGGACTTGGTTTCATCAAGGATACGAGAATTGTTACTGAGTTAGACTTCAATGTGTGAAGGGTGATAGTTGTTGATCAAGGAACGGACCCTAATTGTTCAGTCCGAACTCAATGTGCGGATTGCAAGGATGTTTGACGCTTCTGAAAAATGAAGAAGGTAAGTGGTTTTTGAAGAAGGTTGTTTTGGATCATAATCATGAGTTAGATCAGAATAATGCAAGATTCATGCAGAATTATAGAATTGTTAGTGCTGAGGATGATGTACATCTACGGTCAATAGGGTGAGGGTTGTACTATCCCAGTGTAGGTGTATGTAGTGCTCAAAAGTCATCCAATTTGTACATTGGTTTTGGACACTGACATAATTATTTAATTAATGAGGCATTAATCAGATTATTATAATTGTCTTTATTTTTACGTTGATAAAGAGCAAATATAATAATAAAACCTTGGAACAACGATATTCTTAAATGACTATAGTCAAGTGTTATAAAAAATATGGGTTGATATAACACATGTGAGACTAGCATAATGGTAGATTCACATTGGATGTTGAATCTAACTTATGATTACATAGTGAGATGTAATGGTCCAACCCATTTGTGAGAACTTAAATAATCGTGACATCATTATTATAAGTTTTACACATAAATCATAGTGCGTGTAGTCCTTCAACCTGAGAGTATGAAGATCTTCTCGTAATTAGCTGCATACTTAGATTCTATATATGCACTTTCTTGACAGAAGGAAAAAGCTGGTTTTGGGTATATTATGAAGTTCAGAGTAAGACTGTTATATGTCAAGATGAGATTCATCACTCCCATGCCACGAGAGTTTATTCTCGCAGCGAGATTGAACATGGTTCAATTAGAGAATAGGATGAAGGGACATGACATGTACAAAAGTATGGTTTCGTCACGTTAAACAGATTCTATATTACTTGGGTGACAGTGATGTGTTGCTAGATATCGCTCATTATCTGTAATTATGAGTGAGACGTCATAATTACTACCAACGTAATAAGAACCTACATGGTCGCACGCCTGATGAGTGAACTTGAGTTATTTCGCTAACAGTCTGTTTAGTGATTTAAGTGTCAACTTTGTAAAAGTTGGATACTTAAATACTGTGAACATTAAAGGCTAGGGACCAAAAATGCAATTAGCCCAATTGTTGGGCAGCATGCGCCCCTTCCCTTGGCTGATACACACCAGTCAGTTGACTGGTTGATTTAATCGCTACTCTATTGAGAACAAAACAAACACAACTCTAAACTACTCTTTCTGAGTCTAGGCTCTGATCTTCAAGGAAT
Organism: Daphne laureola; assembly: GCA_038382905.1. Lineage (NCBI taxonomy): Eukaryota > Viridiplantae > Streptophyta > Magnoliopsida > Malvales > Thymelaeaceae > Daphne > Daphne laureola. Next base: position 1,358 of record JBBYHH010347354.1, on the reverse strand, counting down.
TTGTTGTTAGCATAACAAAAAGAAGATAAAAAATTCTCTGATTGCTCAGCGTGGATACCGTAGAAGATCTGAATATACAGGTCTACCATTGTGATGTAGATAAATGAAATTTTCAGGTAGTTTTCTTGAACTAAAATTATTCTGTTTTTATGATTGCACATAGATCTTAGACAAGATTCAATTTTTCCACTGCGTTGTACTACACCTAGAAAAATATGACATTCATTGTGGGTGATGGTGGGGTAAGGAATGTTCCTTTTTTCCATGGATGATTATCTTAATGTCATTAGCCATTCCAGATCACTCGGAATGGACAAGGGTGATTTTCATGCAATGCAAAACCTTTTTAATGAAATGAGATCAAAACCTGAAGATTTTTTCTATATGTATGACACTGATGCAAATGGCAGACTTAAAAAAAAAAATCTTGGGTGGATGGACGAAGCAAGGCTTCTTACAGTGATTTTGGCGACGTTATATGTTTTGGTACAACTCATTTGAAAAATTGTTACAAAATACCATTAGCACCATTCATCGTAGTTAATCACCACAGACAATTGATTTTATTAGGATGTGTCTTATGAACGGAGAAGATACTGAAAGCTTCGTTTGAGTAGTTGAGTCATGGTTAAAGTGTATGGAAACATGTATACTAAATATGTAATGACTATTCAGTGTCAAGCCATTGGTGAGTCATTATTATCGTTATACGTAATTGTTTGCATATTTTGTAAGTAGTTTTACACTCTAATTGTATATATAGTTATACTTGTAATATGTTGTTTATTTACACTAATTTTTTCATGTTTTACGTAGCAGAAGCTATTGCTGCAACATCCCAGACACAGTGCACCATTGGTGCTTATGGGATGTAATGAGAAATCCTGATTAAGGGTGAGTGTTAATGTCGAAATTCGAACAACAAATAATATTTGTATACCTAATTCTCCTTCAAGTGTAAGGTTGTAGATGTAGCAGGGTAAGTGAGATCGTACCTAAGGGATTTGATGACAACTAAAGACAAGCAGTTAAACACAATATTTTTGGTATTTTTATGTTTTTGAACAATCAGGAAATAATGGAGTTGTGAAGTATTCGAGACACAAGATTGTCAATAGTAACAAGTAACCTAGAGAAAAACTGAAACAAAGCTTGATCAATATGCAAAAGATTGAATGTTTTTCGTAAAATTCAATGATTAAAAAGTCCCATTGGTTATTCGGGACTGATGATTACTAAGGGACATGCTTGTCTGTAAATCATGCATTGATAGAGGAGATTGATAGAATTCAAACCCTAACTTACTAGGCTAGAGTCATCCTTCCCATTAATGACCAAACGTGATCTCTCCGCTCGCA
>JBBYHH010347243.1:0-12151 GCA_038382905.1 Daphne laureola | reverse complement strand
ATTTATTAAAAGTTTAGTGACCATACATCTATTAAATATGTAATTAGATGGTATTTTTAGGGGTATTTGAGTAAAAAAATAATAATTAACGATCAACAAAACGGTCAAAGAGATGGAAGGACTAAAACATGACAAAAAATCATGGTTTTAGGACCAAAATATGACGAATTCTTAAAACGAGACTAAAATAGGACACGTATTATAGTTAAGGGATTAAAAATATACTTTACTCTATATATATATATATATAAAGAAAAAGAGTATTACTCCTACTAAACACATAATTTCATTACATGATATTGTTCACAAAACTTTCTTTCAACTGCTCACTTTCTTCGATGATGAACAAATTGGTTGGAAAAGAAGGTAGCTATAATAGCAATCATACAAGAGGCATATGGAGTATTTGGAATATGAATGATGATGTACAATAATAAGCAGACAAATTAAAAATGTTTATCATTCTTCAAAACCGGAATTGCAAATAATAGGGGGTTCAAACTTGAGATTTTAGGGGTGAAAAATTCTATTTTTCATCAATTGATTTTCACGGTAAAAATTCTATTTTTTCACGTCCAATTCTCAGACCTAGCGTGAGAAACGCAAACGTGAATTCGCTTAATTCACGTGAATTCGCTTAATTCACGTGAATTAAGCGAGTTCACGATTTCTTCATCTTTTCGATCAAAGTCGTCCGATCAGCCTTCGATCCGGATCCGGAGCTTAGCGTCTAGATCCCACTCTCCCCGTTGATGATCTGCTCTCCACCGTCGATAAAGATTTAGACGATCAAACCGCGCTGGCCTCTGCTGATTCACCCACCGGCGCATCGGCACTGCTTCCTCAAAGCCGTCCGATCCGGATCCGGAGCTTAGCGTCTAGATCCCACTCTCCCCGTTGACGATCTGCTCTCCATCGTCGATAAGGATTCAGGCGATCAAACGACGCTGGCCTCTGCTGATTCACCCATCGGCGTTGCTTCCTCAAAGTCATCCGATCAGCCTTCGATCCGGATGTGAAATCCTATAGATAGTTCGTCGGGACGGAGCTCTGTAATTGTGTGAAGATGGCCAGCGGAGAGATAACGACGGACAAGACGAAGACGGTGGTGAGGTTGTGGGACACTGACGATGCGGGGAGTTGGAGTTCGGGAAGATCGAGTGGTTGATGGAGGGGAAAGGGAAGGTGGAGGAGGAGAGGCGGCGAGCAGAAGATGATAAAGGAAAAAATGAGAATTGAGAAAAGAAAATTTGATGAATTAAAAAAAAAAAATCACCTCCAGAAAAAAATTCATCTACTTTGAAAATCCCTAATACTAACACTGGACGTTACTTTTCGTAATCTGCCGCTCAGTTGCTAGAAAGACTACTTAATTGCTATTGTTTTGTCCACTTGTGAAATCAACTTTACCTTATCTCGCGCGTAAGCCATGCAAGCTATGATTCTTACTTGACGTTACTTTTGATGCTACCCAACTTTTAAAACAAACGTTTAATTTTTCCTTGTAAAAGATGTGTTTGCAGTATTGCTACTAAAAATGGTAGGGGTTAGAAATATCAGATATTTAAATTTAAGATTTTTATAAATATTTTTAAAAATATGATTATTAGGTATTATTAGGTTAAATATTTAGGACGATAAAGTTGAGGTTCTAATTAAATACCCTATTCATCCCTAAAAAAATGAGTAATTGATATTTCATATTCTGTGATGCAATATTTAATTCAAATTATTACTAAGATAAATAGTTAAAAAAAAAAATTAAAAGAATAAGCAGAAATAGTCCTATATATGGTCAAGAATCTTTTTCCAAACAAGAGAAATTTTTTTACTTGCTTTCACATTTTACAATACATGGACGTCACTATTTTTTTCGGAGCATGGAATAAGGAGAATATCTCAACATTGATGCGTTTACGCAAATGTTTCTCATTGATTTCGGGTTTGAATGCAAATTTAGGGTGTGTATTTGGTAATAGCCTTTTAAAAGTAGTTTTTGCGTTTTGAAAAAACTATCTACGAGTAGCTTTTCACGATTTAGCTGTAGCTATTTGATATTGACCATTGAAAATGATCAAAAACACTATAACTACTTGAAACAACTATTTCCAAATAGGGCCTTAGCTAAGACCATACTGTTTGGCATTGGAATTCATAAAGATGAAGTGGAGACGACAAGGATGTTTGGTTGTGCCGTTGGATCTCTTCCGTTCTCATTTCTTTGAATGTCGGTTGGTGCTAATATGCAAATTGTTACTTCCTATAATTCAATACTTGAGAAGGTAAAGGCGAGGTTATCATCTTGGAAGGTAAAAAACCTGTCGATTGGTGGAAGACTAACGCTTGTGAAATCTGTCCTGAGAAGTCTGCAATTGTACCACTTTTCTATGTTTCGTGCCTCTGCTAGCTTCGCCCAGACACTTGATAGTTCAAGAAATAATTTCTTTTAAGGAGGGACTAGGGAAAAAAGAGTCATTCACTAGATTGTTTGGGATCGTATCCTACAAGCTATGGAGGAAGGAGGGCTAGGGGTTGACAGACCAAGGGGAAAAAATAACAATTTTAGGGAAGTGGTGGCGGAGATTCAAAAAAGGAGAAGTGTTGTATGAAAAAATATTAAGAGTATTGATGGTAGAGAATGAGGTTTAGAAGGATTTATTGATGGGAGTAAAGGAAGCGTGTGGGACGGTATAATGAAGGCATGAAAAGAAATAGATGAAGTAGGCTTGGAGTTAACCAAATCTTTTAGTAGAAGGGTGGGAAATTGACAGGTGTTTCGTTTCTGGAGAGATAATTGGCTCCAATTCTCGAGTCTGTATTAGTTGTGTCTTGGGTTACATACGTTGGAAGTGGACAAATAAGCAAAAGTTGTAGAAAGGGGTGAGTGAGTCGATGGTGATCGTGAAGATGGAAGAGGTGTTGGAGGAGAGAGTTAAGAGATAAAGAAGCTGGAGAACTAATAAAATTGCTGGATTTACTTCAACATGTTAATTTGTGTTAATTTGTAGGTAAATAAGCAAGATGAATGGAAGTGGGGATCGTTGGACAACAACAAAGCTTTTTCTGTAGTTGTTCTCTCTTCATTGGTGGAAAACAAATTACCTTGGAGAAAAAACAACACTAGTTTGCTATTATATGAAATTTTTGGTTGCCAGGAAAAAAAGGTAAAAAAAAAACATATTTGCTTGGCACGTTTCACTAGATCGATAACCTTTGTGCCTAGAACTAACAATAGTTTAAAATATGCACTAGGAGTCGGTCAACTGTAAATGATGTGGAGATTCGTTGGAAACAACAAATCATTACTTCGATACCTTACCAAATATATATCCGCAATCTGTTGGAACATTATATTTTCTTGGTGCGATCATTGAGCATTTGGTGGAGATGACTTTGATAGCATTCTGTCAGATGCTGCTGTAAACAATGGTATGTTACCAAAATCACAATATCAAACATGGGATGTAATCAAGATAAACAACTTGACATATTTGGTGATGTAGAAATGATGAAATATTTTCTGATAAATCTACAGGTCTTAGCATGTGATTTTTCTCAATTCAGATGCTCTCCTACTTATGATTATTGAACCAATGGAAAAATCTCTCCATTTCTTAAATGATCTGGATGGTGAATCCTTTAGATGCATTGCAAAATTGCTCATAATACATGCTTCAATTCTATTGCATCTCTTTTCTCAAATGCATCTTATTTCAATTTGTAATATGTTAAATCCTACTCATTCATCTGTCCCTAAATAAATAATACATTTCTTTTGACACTTAAATTAAGAAATGGAAAAAAAACAAAAATTTGGTCAAAACTTCCCTCATCATTAGCACCCATTCCTCTCAAAATAATTTTAGTAAAAAATTATAGAATAATAGATAATAAAATATTAAGGATATTTAAGTAAAATAATTTAACTAAAATTTCTAAAAAACAATATATATTAATTTTACAAGAACATCTAAAAATGAATACATGTAATTTATTTATGGACCGAGAAAGAAATACATTGCTTTTTTAAAAAAGAAAAAAGTCATCAAGCAACTATCAAGAAAACATGACGGGCCACATAGTCATTCCTCAAAAGAGAAAACATGTAACGCACTAACGGTCGAAAAAGTCATCAGAAGTGAGTGACAGACGATCCCAGCCCAAACTCAAATACCAGCCCGCTCCCCCGCGCGTTATACGGGCACTCAAAATAATTTTAAAAACCCCAAAATCGGACAACATTACCCTCCCATTCTCAACGTATTTCCAGAATAAGCCACCAGACGAACCAAATAGGTCTCTGGCATTTGTTCACTTTGTTCTTCATCGTTTAACACTAAGCCCAGTCCTCTCTGAACCATCGCCTTGTTCAAGTCTCTTTACTTCACGACAGAATAGTAATCCTCAGTCATTATCACCTTATCGATTGGAAAGATAATATCCGAATTGCGAACACCAGATGATAGCTGTTGGTTTCTTTTATATAATGGTTTACTGTTAATCTGTAGAAGGCTTTTGTTTTGGTGGTTTTTTTTTTTTGTCTCTTTTTGGTCTGAGTTGTGTTTCGAATTTTGAAAATCATCGACAGTCTCTGTGGAGCGAAATCAGTGATCCGGGGATTAATGGTAAATGATTTAATTGCTGGAAGATTCCTTTTCCGTTACTTTGTTTTGGTTTTTGAATCTTTGATTTGTTGGGCTTTTCTTTCGAATTTGAGAGATGTATTTATTAGTTGCCTTTTCTGGGATTGTCTTTTGAGATTTTGGTTGACCGTTCGGAAGAGGAACTGAGAGGCGGAATTTGAAATGGTGTAGAGAGGGGACTCCTTGTTATTTGCAAGTTACTTCGTCTTGTTTCTTGAGTAAGCTTTCTTGTTTGAAGAACTACTTTTGGCCTCGATTCTTAGTAATCTATGAACCGAATTGCTGTTTGCTTCGATATTCGCTTGTGCTTGATTCAGTTTCTGGTTGATGATAGAACTTCGTGTGCTTAAATCTTTGAAAAGGGAAAGCAGTTGTTCTCTGGATCAAGTAATCTGGGGTTAAGAGAGTTGAGATGAAGGGTTTAGGGGTTTAAGGGATCGGAAATTGAAGAGCATAGTATCTCCAGGTTTAGTTTTCTGGGTTGTCGTGAGAATTGAATTCTAGTGGCTTTCTTGGTTATGGCGATTTCTTATTATCTGTATTTTTAAATTTATGCAGGAAGTGGATAACTTCTCAAATGTTAATCACTTATTGCTCTGTAATATATTTTGAAACTAATATGCTCCATCTTGCTTGATTTCAGTCAAATTCTTTCTTTCCCCTTTCTGCTGTTTTTGTCATCTGTGTTCTGGGTTTAGTTGAGAAAATTAGTGCTGTACAGTTCAAACATCCTTCAATCATCTGAGGCGATGTTTATTTTTTTTGTCTCCTTTTTCTTGTTTGAACTTTCTTTTGATGATTTTTTACATCATGGTTTCCTTTGAGTAGTCTGTTATTGGTACCAATGATCTTACATGGATGCTGATCTCACAATGTTCATGTGCTTGTGCATGTACTGAAAGGTAGGAAAGGTAGGGCCAATGAAGAAGCTGTTCTCTTTTAAATCTTCTAGTAACAATAGCAGCAATCCTCCTCCGCCAGCACCTAATCATCATTACTGGGACAATACATTGGACAATGAATTGTTTAGCCAAGATGCTGAGGAGGAGGGTGACTACAGTTCTCAGAACTCCAGACGTTCATTATCTAGACCTAGAAGACCAGCTAGTGAAAGCAAAAGCTCTGGTCCACCTGCAACTCTTCAAAGGTGTCGTTCAATGTCAACATACTATGCTGATGATGAGCCAGTAGATTACAGCTTTGCTTTTGCAAATGATCCAAGTTTAGCTTGTAACAACGCACCAAGCCCCAAACTTCTGCAGTACAGTCATTCATTTAGGTGAGGTGATTAGTACTCCATTCTTCTGTTTCATGTGGTCTGTTTCTCTGGTTGGTTATGAAATTTCGTCACACGTTTCATGTACTAATGTCCCTTTTTCTACTAGATCTACTTCTGTCACTCCTGAAAGACGCCCAAGACCTAAAACGTCTGAAACAGCAGCAACTCAAGGTGTACGTGCATTGGAGAGGCCTGGTTCTCCTGGTTCATCCAAAGTTCAACGGGATTCATCTGGAAACTCATCGTATAGCTCTAGCACAAACTCTAGTAAAGTAATTGATCGTTACATTGATGGAGAACAGCACCAAGAAAGCAGCCGGGCCAAGAAGAGTTCTCAGAAGAAGAATCCCGGAAATGGAAATTTAGCTGTGCGACCTCCTCCAAGAATGCAATATACAGCCCCAGCCCCAGCCCCAACCTCTCCAACTGATGCTCTGACTGATAAGCCTAGATCTTACTCTTTTAGAGAAGGTAAAGGGAACCGTCTTCCTTACTCATCTAAAGAGTTGGCAGATAGTAGCTCGACTCGTGACTCCCCCAGAAAAATTGCAAAAGATGTGGTTGAGAGGCTCTCTCGGACTCGTCCACCTTCCAGGCCAAGTTCAAGGCAATCTGACCAGGATGTCCCCATCACCATTCAGGATGTATACGGTGGGTCAATGAGAAGACATCTTGATTCAAAAATTGAAATGCTTACACAATCTTATGGTGCGCCGGATGTCTCTTATGGGACAGTTATCAGATGTGATGAAGAGAGTTTCTCCGCAGGCCAGAAGCAAAATCATTTCTACGAGGCAAATCTTGACAGGATAAACTCTTTTGAACCAGAAGAGGACATAGATGTGGAATTGCGAAGAAGATTCAATGAAGCAGAAGAGAGGGTCATGTTTCTTTCAGAGGAGCTGAAACAAGAAAATTTCATTCAAGATCGAAGGCATGGTATTTCATCTCTACTTCAGACCATTAGACACTTGACAGAAGAAAAAATGAACTTGTGTCTTGAAGTTTCGGCACTTGTACAGTCAAGAATTTCAGAGAGGGCTATTTTGAAAGAAGATTTGCAAACAACAAAAGCAGAGCTGGAATCACGGACCAGAAAACTAGAAAGGGAAAAGAATGAGTTGCAGATGAGTTTGGAGAAGGAGATAGACAGAAGGTCAAGTGATTGGTCCCTAAAGCTGGAGAAGTACCAGACTGAAGAACAGAAGCTACGTGATCGTGTAAGGGAGCTAGCAGAACAGAATGTTGCGCTTCAGAGGGAGCTTTCCTCCTTGAATGAGAAGGAAGCTGAAAACAAAAGTGTGATAACATACATGGAGCATCAATTTAATGAGCTTAATGGGAAAGCAGAGCAGGAAAGTGACGGGAAAATTGAGCTGCAGAGAAAGCTTACCAAGATACAAGAGAAATATACTATGGTAGAAGCAGATGCACATTCTCTCAAAAGGAATTTTGAAGAGAAGGATAGAGAGTGCCGGGAGTTGCACAAATCTATGTCAAGGTTATTGAGAACCTGTAATGAACAAGAGAAGACAATTGAAGGTTTGCGGGAAGTATATGGTGAAGACATCGAGAAGAAACAATTGGAGAAATTTGACAATCGCATGGTTAAATTGCAGAGGGAGCAAATGAGGTTATCAGGAGTGGAGTTGTCGCTGAGAAGGGAATTGGAGTCATACAGGCTTGAAGCTGATTCCCTTCGTCAAGAGAATATAAACATATTAAATCGCCTGAAAGTCAATGGAAATAACGTTGGCATGACGTTTAAATTAGATCAAGAAATCCAGAATCGTATTAGCTGTCTGCAAAATCAAGGACTGCCAATGCTTAATGAGAGCACTCATTTGTGTGACAAGTTACATGACATTCTAAAAAGAAAAGCTACCCAGCAGCAAGACATTCAGCAAGTTTTAGATAGCCAATTCATTATTGAAACTGATCAGAAAGTCCAAGGATTTAAAGTTGGAATCGAAAGCTTAAGGAGAAGTCTGGAAACAGTTTCCAGTGTGCTGCAGTCAAAATCTGATGGACTTGGTCGGAAGTTGCACACTGATTATATGCAAAGCAATGCGTCTGTGAACCTGAATGGTCATCAGACTTCACAAGTAAGTTTCTTTTAACCATCTTTCTCTTTTCCCTTTCAAGTTCTCTGTTGATTGTGTTTCAGCTGTGATGTGATAACTCTGATTACAACGATTTTAGCTGTAGAAATTTCCCTCTTCACTCTACTTTTCAATTATACCATTAACTGGTGGTGACCTCTCAACCTCCCAAATCTGATGCTCTTGAGTAATAAATGTATGATTTTATCGACACAGGGATTTTTAAGAGATGATCTTAAAACAGAAATTCTGCTGACAAGATTGTTGAAAGAAAAGCTATATGCAAAGGAGATGGAAGTTGAGCAGCTGCAATCAGAGTTGGCAGCAGCAGCGAGAGGCACTGACATTCTTAAATATGAAGTTCAGAATGCAATGGATAACGTTTCCTGTCTAAGTCACAGATGTAAAGACCTTGAACTACAGGTAATAAGGCAGAGAGTGTATATAAAAAATTTCTTGGGTTCTTAAAATTGAAGTCAGTCATGCTAATAAATGTTTCTTTATACAAAAGTATTATGTTAGGTTATTTGTACAAATTCTATCATAAAGTACATATCAATAAAACTTTGAGAGTTCTTCGTTCTTGTCATCTTAATTCTGTTTGAAGCTGTGTTTGTTCAACACAACTAGACAACTTGCCATTCCAACCGTTTTCCTTGCAGATCCGTAAGAAAGACGAGACTACGAATCGTGTTCAAACTGATCTTCAGGAATCCACCAAGGAGCTTTCAGTCTTGAAAGGCATTCTGCCGAAGGTATCTGGAGAAAGAGATATGATGTGGGAAAAGGTTAAGGAATACAGTGAGAGCAACATGCTTCTGAACTCTCAGGTTGAGGCGTTGAAGAAGAAAATCGAATCTCTCGACGAAGACATTCTTTTGAAGGAGGGCCAGATAACAATACTGAAGGACGCCATTGGGGACAAAGAGTTCGACCTCTTGGCCATTCATGATTCGAAACAACAGTATTTCTTCAAATGAGCAATTCAAAATGTTCTCTCAGTAAGGTGAGGTTCATACTGTTCATATTCCTATACTCTGTAAATGGTCTTCGCCTTTTCTTCCCAAAAGTTTTGGTTGGCGTGAAGTTAGAGAAGTGGAAATTCACTGATTCATTTGTAATAGTTGAAGCTTTCAACTATTCATTTTCTACCAATATAGATAGCAAAAGAGAGCAACAGAAATTGAAGGGTTGCTGCAGTCCTCTGTACATTATTGATGAGTGGCTTCTTGTTCAGTTGATGATATTGTGCAGTGTTTTTTTACTGGTTCGTTTGGCTGGGCTAGTTTGAACCAGTTTCTGTTATAAGAAGCTGATGAAAATGCAATTCTTTTTTATATCTAATTGAGATGCATATCCTAATACTCCAGTTGAGTGAAAAAAAAAAAGGATATTTTTTTTAAATTGATACAAAATATATACGAGGAAAGGATGAGAAAACAATGATTGATTTGATATTTGTTTTTTCCGACACAAAAGAACAGGCCATTGAATCGCGCATGCAGGCATCAGAAATATCACAGTAATTAGAATTTAAATAAATTACTAACATGTACACTGTACATTTAATATCTTTGAACTCAAACGTGGTAAGTATAAAGTAGTATACAACTAATATAGTATACACACGAATAACTAGCATGCTTACACAAACAATCCATAGTAGTAACTTGCAACAAAAGAAAGAAGACAGAAAGGTAGCTGATTCAGTAATTGTCCAGCAGAAGCTGTAGAAGTTACCGCATCTAAGTTCTCCAGAAATCAAAGGGTTTACGATGCTGAAAAAGGGATCAGTAAAACATAAGAAAAGAGTTTACAGTGCTGAAAAGAGACCAGTAAAACATAAGTAATTGCTAATTCAGTAGTTTGAAACAGCCCATAACACAGAATAGTTGACGGTGCTCCACATGGTTCTAAGACCAGGAACTATAAATGCTTGAACTCACCTCTGCGATTGGCATCTTTTCCCTTATAGAACTAATCAACGATAAATCAATGTCCGCTAAAACAATCCCCGTTGCCAACCGGTCTGGAAAAGGATGAACAAATAATTGATAGCTAAAACAGCATCACATATATCTAAAGCGATTCAGCATTTAAGCCCATATAAACAATTTATAGAATTCACTTAAATAGCTTGTTCAGAATGTTTAATGGATTTTGTACCAATAAGTGATCAAACAGGCCATGTAAGTTCTTTAATGGAACTTGTGCAAATGTTGAAAATGTATCTAGTATTTACCTTTCAATTTCTCACATTTAATTGGGCAATCCAGTTTTTATTGAAAAATTAAATGTGAAAGCTAGCTGCCTAAAGCAAGGATGCCCGTCTCTCACCAGGCAAGCGGCCAGCAACTGTACCCCATGGATCAATTATTAGACTACCACCATAACTTTCTTTCTTATCATTATGCTTCCCAGTCTGTGAAGGTGCAATCACCTAACAACAATTTCACTTGAAATTAACATGAGTCGAGAAACAAATACAAGATGTTTTGCCAAATACAAGCACACATAATTTTCTTTCTATCATGCAGCAATGAATCTTAAAATAATAGCACCAACTGTCATCGTCGGTTCTATGCAACTGGGAAAGATAGTGGTGTTTTAGTTCAGTATTAATGGTATCTTACATAGCACTGTGTCTCAATTGCACGAGAACGAAGAAGAATCTCCCAATGTGCTTCACCCGTCACTTTGGTAAAAGCAGCTGGCACCAATATAATCTGCAGAAAAATCCATGATGCAGTGACACAATATTAAAAAGCTGTGCTCTGAACCAAATGAGGCCTACCTGTGCATGATGGTGGAATCTCAACTGCTGGTAAAGCTCGGGAAATCTCAGATCAAAACAAACTGATAGACCCAAACGTCCTACAGGGCTCTCGACTGTGACGATATCTTCTCCTATGAACACAAATATCTGTAGTGAGACTAATGAAAACTCAAGCAATTGTAAAATGGCTCACCTTATAATTCATGGGAGGTTGTCTGGGTCTGGCATATAGCTGCAAATGCCATGGTTGTTTCAAGAAAACAGAAAGGTATAGATCTGAGGACAAGCATTGACATATCTACAGAAAGTTGTTTAAGTGGGAGAGTGGCACATGGTTAAGTCAAGGAGTTAGTTAAGGGTTTATATTGCAGTAAAGCCTCTTTACCAGGTACATGATTTAGCATGGTATAAGGCAGGTTCCTAGACCAGGTTTGCTGTTGCCTCTGTTTCCAGCAATAATGAGAACATGAACATTGAATATAACCCCTTTTTTTTTCTGAGAAACAAATAACTCAAAACAGAAGAAATGCATCCTCGAACTGGTTGTTAGCAAGTGCATTGTGTGTAACAATTACCTGGATCGGTAAAGCTGCTTTCCTTATGCACAGCTCCACCAGGTAAGTCCACATCAAACCTTTAAAAATACATGAGCTAAGAATCCTTGTGTAACCTGGTATTTCACTTACTGTTTAAACATTTTCCCCCCAATGTTTTAAATAATACATATTTGGTATGCATAGGCAGTAGAGAACTTGTCAAATGTTGTTGCCTGCAGCAGATGCTGTTAACATGAAATATATATGTTCTCAATATTAGCCTTTTCTACTTTCAGAAGTTACTAGCAAGCAATATGAAAAGTCAATGGTGACAGACAAAAACATCTTTGGAAGCAGGCGAGTTTATTTGGAAACAGGAACGATGATAAAAATTCCAATTCAACCGTTTAGTGTCCGGTTGCTGATCATCGGCAGAAAATTTGAACTTTTAATTCTCCAATATAAAACATGGTAAAATATCTCTGTGATTAAGAGTTTTAAAGGCATGCAAGAAGTCTTGGAAAGTTTTGGCGCACAAAGTTTTTAGGAAGTTCAGATACCACTAACATGCACATAGAATCAAATTTTGATACTCCCTCCGTGCTCAAAAAGTTGTATCGTTTGACTTTATTGTTTCAATGTTCAATGTTTGACTCAAATTTTAATAAAGATAAATAGTGTACAAAAATTAAGAAAAAATATATTTAGCAAATTTGGATATCAAATTATGGTTGCCAAATGAATTTTCTAGTTTTCAATATCTAAAAATACATGAAAATAAATCATAGATTAAATACAGTAAAACTGTCAAAACA
>JBBYHH010347132.1:0-20691 GCA_038382905.1 Daphne laureola | reverse complement strand
TCCAAATAATTTATTAATTATTAATCAAAAATATATAATATTTTATTATTATAATAAATGCATGATTCTTCAAAATAAAAAAATTGTTAAAATTGAAATAATATTTTTTTAAAGAATATAACTTTTATCTCTCTATTTAAATTTTTTTTTAGAAGAACTGTTGGGAATGTTGTAACAAATCATGTGGCAGATGTTAGCGACAAAATCTGCCATTCTCCCATCAAAATCGAATACATAACAAAAGGTATCTCCTCCCTCTCTCTGCCGTCATCGTCCGCCCCCGCCATTCCTTGGACCGTTGTTGTGCAGCCAATCGCATTAAAGTTTAGGGATTGAAAGTGTTAAGATTCAAAGGTTAGATGTGCCATATTATATAGGTTTTTGTATATTTCATCATTTATATAGCTTTATGTAGGTTTTCAGAAATAGAAGAGGGGAACTCAAACAAACTAATTCAGGAAATCAAACACCAATTGTATATGTATGAATGTATTCTTTTAAGGGGAAGAAAATTAATAAGAAAAAGACAACAAAGAGAATTTTAACTTGAGAAATCCGAAAAAAAAGAAGAAGGTATTTTTTAGTTTGACAAAAAGAGAACATATGATATCATCCAAACGTTTATTTTGGTTGGGAAAATTTACGGGTACAAGCTAATTAAACTACTACTAGACTCTGATCAAATAAACGCTTAGTTCTGGGCCTCCAGCTCCATCCGGATTCATCATATAAAAAGCCTCGGAATCTTTAGACCCCACAACTCGCTCAAACCTGGCTCTCATGTACATCACCTCCCCGTCGTTCTCCGCCCCAAGTACTCCAGGAAGTACGCCGGCGCCCATCGAGATCGGCCCCACCGCCTTCAGCACCGCCGTGTCTTCCTCGTCGCATTCGCGCCTTGTCGCCAACCCGCATTTCTTCCCGTTGCAGTATGTCCTCCAAACAGTCTCCTGCAGTAACTTATGGTCCTTGCTACTACCACCTTTCTTGTCGATGGTGATCATCTTCTTCTTCTCGCATTCCAGCGCAATCCTGACCAGACCGGAGGCCATCTCCCGGACAAGTGTGCTCATCGGCATGGCTAGCTCAATCAGGAATGCTGGTCCTGCTCTCGCGTCTTCTTGAAACGCTAAGTGGACGTGACCTCTTCTGTGCCCGAAAAGAGTGCCAATCACTCGACTACCCAAACCGGAGTGATTCTTACCGAATATAGTAAGAGCGGAGCGGATGACGGAACGTTTCTTTGATCTGGGCTGTGGCGTTGTTATCACAGATGATCTTTGATCAGGAAATGTGGGGAGTTTCATCTCCAGGTCTTCCAAATGATATTGAGAAGCAGAGGAGCTGAAACTCAGAAACTCAGAATCATCGTTGTTGTCATCTTCTTCCAGTTTCTTGATAATTTTCCAGTTAAGGAATCTTCTTGAGAAGGAGAAAGATGAGTCGTGGGAAGTCTTGGCTGTGATCGTCTTCATCTAGCTAGCTAATGGGATCGGAACAAGAGAAGAAATAAAACAAATTAAAGAGCTTGAGAAAGAAACAAAGTTAGGAAGCCAAAAGTTGCATGAGAGAGGCTTGACTTGAGAGGGAAGGAAGTAGAGGAGTTAAATATATAAGAGGGTTTGGCTTGGGTTTGGGTCATGTCATGTAAAGTGGATTGAATTTGGTGCTTCTAATATTCTGTTTTTGTCAGAGTTGTGGGTCTTAATTTGAAAGTGGCTGCTTGGGAGGAGGTACCAGTCCTGACATAAGGGAAGTTGAGCAGCCCCACCTAACAAAGAAAACGGAGAAGATTAATAAGTGATCTATGTAAAATGGGAACGGAGCTGGAATGTATAACATACGGAAACAACAGGCGGACTCTGTCTGCAATTTAGAGTAGTGTACCTTGTACTTCTACACCAAAACCAATTACAATTGTTATTAACTTGAAATTGAAGGGTATGTCAGGAGTAGAGGGGATCCTTGAGCAGGATCTTAGATTAACGAGAAATTTAGCTTTAAATAAATATAGTAGATGTTCCAATCCTTCATAGTGGCTGTAACCTGGATTCCCTTTCCTTCATGCAGTTTCTTGATTATATATATACCTTTTGGTGCATTTACATACTCCTAAAAGATAAAGACAGAAAATCAGAGGTGAATTATTATTGTAGTATAAACACAGTGTGTTCATTACCATTCATAATTTTTCAATTTCTATACCACCACTAAATTAAAAGTAATTTACTAATAAGTAAAGAATTGTTTTCGTTCATTTCCATAGGGTAGTGGCGTGTTGGGTACTGCGGAGTCAGAGGAAGTAGTAAAAGTTTTGGAGGCATGTGAAAAGCGTTGGAAATAGGATCAGTTGAAACTAAGGCTGGAGGTTAGGCATTACCCAGCAGTTGTGTTCCCAAAACATACAACCAGTTTATGTACTCTTGCCTGCAGCATAATCTACCATCTTTGTGCTTTGTGAGCTACTGCTGCTGTTTTTTTAGTGTTCCTATCTGCCAACTGCATTTTACTGTCTCATAGGAGCTTCACTAGACAAATGGCCGACTTTGTGCAACAATGCAACTGCGCATGCAATCTAAGTAAGATTACTGTATGTTGATTACTAGAAAGTACTAAGTGGTCTGGAAATTGAAACAGCAGAAATTAATTGTGAAATTCTGTAGGAGCAAGGACTCTCAATGTTAATTACTTTAAAATCTATCACATCCTAATAAGGATCAATCCATGAAGATCGGTTTATACTTCATAAGCCAGCTCAGAATCTTATCATGTGAGCTCTATTTATAATATTACTAGAGGTATAGAAAGTATATTATAATTATATGAAAAACGTAAACACGAGAGAATTGAAAAGTATTGGTAACGAACTCTTATGTACTCATTCATATACTCCCGTTACTCGGTATTATTTGTATCTTCTGACTTCTCACACATTTTCAAGTATCAATTTTAAATTTTTAATAGTGCACATTTTAATACTTCATCCCACAAAATTGTAGAATTTGCTTAGTTACAGAGATTAAGGGAAGCTATAGAATAGTAGTGTGTTAACATTCTTACCATCGGTATAAAAAAAAGGTGTATTAAAATAAATGTTTAAAATGGTACTGATAAGTAAGGGTAGTTTGGTAAATGTGATGGTGAAAAGTTTCTATTTTAGAAGTTGACAAATTTTATGAAACAATCCAATATAATAATATTGACAACTTTTTTTAGACGAAATGCGTAGTAATTTCATGGCTTAAATATACATCACTGACAAATAAGGATCTGAACAAAAAATGATGGAAATCAGGGTCTGAACTATAAAAAACGATGCAGATAAGGGACTGAACTTCGGGAAAACAATACAACTAAGGGTCTGAATGAGATCCTCATGTGCATCATTTTTTATAGTTCAGGACCTTATCTGCATCATTTTTTATTCAGATTTTTATTTACCAATTTTGTCATAGTTCAGGGTAGTGATGTGTATTTAAGCTTAATTTCATATATGGAATATATGTAAGAACTCCAATTGTGATAGGTTTCAATTATAAAAATTATCATCTGACATGGAATAATTGAACTAGTCAATAATCACATTTCCTTTACAAGTTTGAAATGTTCTTATATGGTCCATATATTCCACTCACTTGGGTTATCACCTTTCAAAATGGTTTTTCATCTAAGAGTAGGACTTATATATATTTAGGCTTTATTATCAAAATAGTCCCTGAACTATGTTAACTCGAGCATTTTAGTCCCTGAACTATAAAACATGTCAACTCAGTTCCTAAATTATGTAAGTTCAAGCACTTTAGTCTTTTAACTCAATAACTCGCTCAATGAGACTCTAACGTTGTTAGTTTTTTTTAAAGATAAGTGACCTATTTGTAAGAATTTAAAGTATTAGGTTGCAAATGCTTAAGTTCAAAATTTCAAAGAACTGTAATAGTCAGCCCTACACCTCTATTCAACCCGACCCACCCGGCACCCACCTAGAAAATCCAGTGAGATGATATTTTTATTAGATCTGATAGTTTAGGGACTTTAGGCATAGATTAGAAAGAAATAAGATCATAATAGATATTTTCTCTAAAATCAACTAACATTCATTGTCAAAAGGGTAAAGTGATTGACAGTGCATAATTAAGTGACTGAGTTGACACGTTTTATAATTTAGGGACTAAAGTGATTGAGTCAACATAGTTCAGAGGACTATCTGATAATAAAATCATATATTTATACCATTTCTTTAAATTTAAATCTTTAGATTGTGTGGCCTCTCTTTCTCTCTCTCTATATATATCTGTGTGTAATGATACTCTTTGATTACTATCAAGAGCTGGAAGTGACATTTATCTTCACTCGGCAGAGTAATAATTTTAGTCATGTTTGCTATAATGAACCTTCAAAACCAATTGACTTCTAGGCAATACAAAGCCACTAATAACATGTCAGGACTATCAATGTCAAAAAGCAACCGAAATCAGAACTGATCATAACCATTGAGCCAATAAAACCCTCCTTAAAAGCTGCTTTTGATGAACCACCTTTATCAGTTTATCTACTTATCTTTGAAATTTTAGATCATTTGGTGGATCCCGAAGTTAATATTTACAAGTGTAATTGAAACTTTTGTCTTATACCTGCTTATGCTCCACATGTGTAGAAAGACTGGATCCTGGGTCAAACCTGGTTGAAAGAATATTAGAGCAAAATGATTAAAGTCGTCATTCACATGAGAACAGCTATACAAAATCACAGGCTTAAGCTCTTCCCTTTTCAATTAAAAAAAGAAAGAAAAGGGACCGACCAAATACACAGATCAACTAACACATAATTTATGTGTACCGAGTTGAACTTAAAACTGGAAGCTAGCTTTAAGTCGTTGTCAAGAATTCAAGTGGTTCTAATTTGAGAGCTTAAACAAAAGAAATATTCACTTACTAATAACAGAAAAGGGAAAAGAACATCACGATCTTACAAAAAACTAAGAGAACATAGAACTAGGAGAAGCTTACGCCTGTGAAGTCTAGATGACCAACCAGATCACCAGACTCACCATATTTTCGTTACTAGTAGTATTATATGCTGAAACCGTTGAGCTAAAATACAGGGGCAAAGTCGATGTGATTTGATCAACACCATATTATTTATAAATACAATTAAGTTACTAAGTAATGAAGCATGACTTATTATTTATCTACAGTAAATTCAGCCAATCACATTTTGCCATTTCATAAGTAAAATCACGCACTCGGTCTTTTTTTTTTCTTCTTCACACAATGCAATCTGATCAGTAGAATTTCACTACCGATGTAAGACTAAAGCCATATCTTCTCCTACTCAAGGTGTATATACACAAAAAGTGTAGTGTACTCCTATGCTGTCACTAAGATAAGTTGACAATATCTATTGACCTCACCATACAATCCTTTATGCTTTTTTGGATATTTCCAGAGGGTCAATAAGGGAAGGGACGAAAAGGGAGGGAGCTAAGAGAGCGAAAGGAGACCTGGTTCACAACGAGCTCCTCAATTTAGTGTTGAGTTTGTGCTCGTGAAGCTGCCCAACAATGCTAGCGTGGAGAGAAAAGAAGATGACTTGCTGTACAAGTCATCAAAAGATCGAGCAAAGTTGTACGTGAAAGTAAGAAAAAAAGAAGAATAAAATAAAATAAAGGCTTTTAGTTCAATTAGGAGTTTTTAGTTATTAGTGATAAGGTTAGAGTTTTATATTTTATTCATAACTATTAGAAATAAGATTTATGTTTATCTCTAGGATTCCTACTTCAATTAGGATCAGGTCTAGGCTTAACCTATTAATTGTATCAATTTCTCTACATTCAATAAAAAAACACATATGCTTCTTCAAATATCATTGTGTCGTCTCTTTTTCACTTTTGTCACCACAGCCAAAAATCACCAACATTTAGAGTCCTAAATTTTTTAGCTAGAAGAGGGAATGATGGGATTGCATGGAACTGGAATTGAAATCTCTTTTTATCAGTAAACAAACACCGAAGGGCCATGACTTTATCCATCCATGTCTGTTATTCTAAAACAAAAAGGTAGAGTTTGGCTACGGGGTATGCAGACTCCATTTGGTAAGTATTACACCTACTCTCTTTCTGCTTACCAAATATAATTCCGAATATCAAGTTTCTTGTATTAAACCTAATCTTGCTCCTATCAAGTTTCTTGTATCAACTATTAACACCAGTCTAATAACAATATGAGTTTTTCACTCAACAACTAACTTAACCTTCTTAATCCGAAACTAGACTCTTCACCTCCCCTTATCTTTGTCTACTTAATAGGTAAATCTAGCTCATTTCCTCTCACCTGTAATGTCACCAAACTAGCAGTAAATGTAAGGTCAGCAGAGAAAATTGCAAGTAGGAGACTTATCAATAGAAATGTGCTGAAAATCGATGCAAAAAACCGTGTCAAAAGTTTCAAGGTCGGGAATCAACTTAAAACCCTTCTTTATCTAGGCCTGGGAACAAGTACTCTTTAGTCGCAGTTTTTATGTTACTTGAAAACTCAGACACTTGCATGACATTCTTCGTAAAGGTGTAATTTACTTTGAATTTATCAATAGGTTGGCACAAAAAATATGATGAATACATATAACACACGAGTATTATGCAATTCTTTCTAATTCTGGCAATAATTAGATCAGAACCAGGACTTCACTGATGCTCCAAAACAGAGAATACTCTGTGAACTCTCTAGAGACTGTTAATGTGCTCTGTTAATCATGGTTCTAGAAACAATAAAAATCTGTTGGTAAAACTTTGATATAAGTGCTTCGTTCTTGGTTGTAATTGGGTAGTTGTACTTTTGCAATAGAATAACTACAGGTGACTAATTCATGTTCAAACTTAAACGACTGATTTTGTGTTATCATATGTTTATCATGAGGTTGTTTGTAGACGCTATAGCCATATGTCCAACAGTCTATGACAAATTCGCAAAAACTGAAACTGTAGATATACCCTATAGCCTCATAAGTAATGGAGGAATTCTATAGAAGGTATGTGGTTTTCCTCTCTTTCTGATACTAGAGAAAAGCTCAAGGTGTATAGTATAACCAAAAGAATAATACAGATGACAGTATAATAGAAAACACATGTGCACAACTAGAAGAAAGATGAGATGAACCCACCAGAAGAAAGCCTTCTGCTAAGAGAATGCTCAAGCATCTCAAATAAAGGGATATAGTTTTGGCATCAATCTTTTTGTTCTGTTGTGTAGTTCACCTCTGCTATAAAGATCACCATGTTGGCTGGTACATTCCTAAATAAGGTACACAACATTATTGGTAACAATTACATAACTTCTCATGCAGTCCAATACAGAGATGACACAGAATCATGATGGTTTCAGAGCATTTTATAAGTTGATAGTAGAAAAACAAGATCCAACTGCCTGCTTTAAATTACTTCCACCATCCTCAATATATTATCCAATTTACTTTTCACCATTTATTATACTCCCTCCGTCCCTTCTTAATTGAAATGTTTGACATTTCATCTTTTGTTTGACTTTATTTTTAACTAAGAAGAGTTTGTTAAAAAAAATTGAAAAAAAGATTTTTAAAAACTAGACTCTTTGATTTATCTTTTGTATATAAATTATTTGACATTGCATAATAAAATATTGAAGAAAAAAATTCATAGATTAGATGCTGAAAAAAAAAACGTTACAATTAAATTGGGACGGAGGGAGTACCTTTTTTCCCCATTAATATTTGACATATCAAGTTAAATACTCACTCCGTCCTATAAAGATTGCAATATTCTATTTTTCAGTATTTAATCTATAATTTTTTTTCTTCAAGATGTTGACATATAATGTCAAATAATTTATATGCATATGTTAAATGAACGTGTCTAGTTTCTAAATATATTTTTTAAAATTATTTTTAACAAATTCTTCTTTGCTAAGAATTGAGTCAAACACAAGCTGAAAAGTCAAATGTACCAATCTTCGTGGGACGGAGGGAGTATATCCAATAGTTTTTATTAAAGATTTTAATAAAATTCTTTATAGAAATAAAAGAAGTTTGAGCAATAAAAGAAGTTTGAGCAGTATCCTTTGTGGTAGATTTATAAGTTTTACTAACAAGTTTCTAAAGTTATTCAGAGGATCTTACATCTATAGTAGTATTTTGCTACTAATCTGACAAATCATGGTTCAAGCAATGGCATAAAAGCCATAAATGAACGGTTGAAAGGATTAAACAATTTTCAGACATAACAGTAACGAAGATCTCTAACCTTCAAATGGCATAATTTTAGCATCATCACGTATCCCACATTTTTCTAAATTGCTGTTTCTTATTTGGATATCCAGAAACTAATCTTCTGTCACAGTTATTAAACAAAACAGGAGTCTATGCCTGAATGGAGTAACAAGGTCAGTAAACCAAAACCAGAACCATCAAAATCTATGCATCAAACACGAAATCATTTTATATTATAATTGGAAGATTATCAAAGAATGGTACTGCAGAATAATAACCTTAATGTAAAAACATTGCTCAGAGAGTCCAGCTAACATGTGAAAAACACTTGCATCCATGTAGGGGGATTGTGCCTCAATGACATCCTGCTCCAATGTACACCTGACCAAATTCCCCTAAGGTATCCACTCCGATCTCCAAGTATTCAATCATTCCATGTGTTGAAGTTTTTAGATGAGCACTACCTGCATCAGTCATTGGTTGCTATTTTGCAGCTCAATAACACTACTTGCGTCACATCCAATAGTCTCACAATAGGAATAGCTTCACCACCATACCACTGGGCGGTTGAAGCCATCAATATCCTTGTACTTATATCTCTTCAATTAACTCCAACATGAAAATTACCCAGATACAAAAGCATACAATATTCATCTCTAACACCCCCACCACCGCCAAGAAAAGAAACACACACACACATAAGACCATCAACTCTCCAAATGCAATGCTTCTATGTAAACAGAAAAGATAACAATTAAAAGGAAATAGACATGAGCAGTTGTCTCAAACGACTGCAATAGATGACTGAAAACGAACTGGGAATGCATCATTACGCAGGTTTTTAGCAGTTAGAAACTCGGGATTTCAAATCCATAAATCAAGCTACAAGCAATAGTACATGATTCAACTTCTTTCCTACACAATCAAAATACTCTACGGAAGCATCATAATCACAGAAAAGTTAATTAAATTCTACTCAGCTGGGAACGGGCTGAAGCCGCTTCGCACCATCTTCTCCAGAGGCCAAAACAAGGGTTCCGGAAGCTGATCCCACTCGAACCAGTCCC
This sequence comes from Daphne laureola, assembly GCA_038382905.1. Lineage (NCBI taxonomy): Eukaryota > Viridiplantae > Streptophyta > Magnoliopsida > Malvales > Thymelaeaceae > Daphne > Daphne laureola. The sequence continues at coordinate 11,389 of JBBYHH010347132.1, read as the reverse complement.
ATCCGTGGCACTTCTCTGGTTCTAGATTTAGCGGCAGCTGATCAGGATTGGCGAGCACCGCACGGAGGAAAATGGTGACGTAGTGAGAGGGTTTCGGTGCTTCCTGAAAGACATTATTCGTGACCGTGAGCAACTCCGGCTTGATGATCTGCAAACCCGCTTCCTCTCGCAATTCCCGCGCCGCGCACTCCTCGAAGCTCTCGCCGAACTCGAGGTGTCCGCCGGGGAGAGCGTAGGTCGAGTCGCCGATGTATGAGCGGCGCCGGCCTAATAGAACCGATCTGCCTTTTAAAACGAACACCACCACCGCTACTCTCGGCATCGGCAGCTCCATTTTCGCCGGACCTCCAAATGAGGGTAATAGAGAAGATTTTTCCCGGTTTTTATTAGATTTGGGAATTGGGCTTCTAACTTTGCCGCGAAGTGGAGCAGACGATTCTGTGTGTCGATTATAAAGGTTATAACGATGTTCCAAGATCTTCAGCGTGCCACGTTTTCACATCGAGAATAGTTGATGACGTGGCGGAATACGAGTGGACAGTTTCATGGTCTTTGAATTCCCTGTTAAATCGTACCTGGTGCCGTATAATCTTGCGCGTCAAGCAAAAAACATTAGTCCAGTCCACTTTTGGGTTTTGGCAGCTTCTACCCGACAATATATCTTAACTTCTGGTCATATTTAAGAAAAAATAATACTCTCTACTTTAAAAATTAAAAACCTGTTTAATTCGTGGTAAGTAGCGGTGTTCATTGACGGATTGTGATAAAAATAGTATTATACGTGAGTACTATATTTCATGATTTTTATGCATTTCAGATCATGAATATTTGTATGTATTTCTTAAATATATTTATCCTATAAAATATTTTCATATATTTAAATATAGATATTTTAAAATTTTGTATCATCAATATATAGATCTACACATAAAAAAGATGAAAAGTGTTTTCATAAGTAAAACAACAATATAAAATTTTAAATCGTATACTATTTGTGAATTGCAATCCCGGGTTCGCGAATCGCGACTTAAGGTTCTTAACCTGAGTCTTGGGTCGGGGTTTGCTGTCTGGGATTCACAAAACGGAGCCTTGGAACAGCCGACCGTGAGCCATGGTGATTTTTTGGTGAGGTTGGCAATGACAATCCGTTGGTGGCCGCAGTCGTCCGGAGTAGCAGGGATGGTGTGGTGGGCTGCAGTGAAACTTGAGGATAAAAGTGAACTTTGTTGGGAGCGTGTTTAAATAACTAGATTTAAAATATAAGGTGTAAAAAGATTTTTTTAAAAAAAATCAGTTGCTAAAATTATTATTTTCTTAAAATTCATTAAAATTTAGTGGAAAAAATGATAAGAGATCCATGAATTAACAAAATCTTTTAAAATGAGATTTTAATAGTATAAAAAATTAGAATGGAACCTTGACAAAAGAAAAATTAAAATTATGAGACTCCTTTTATATATATAAAAAAAAAAATGTATAATTTTTGCGTTTTATATATTCTCCAACACACATAATAAGGTATAGATATCAATTATTTTGCAATACAATTGGATCGTGGACCTATCAAACTTACTCCCACCTACGATAACATCCACAATCAATAAGGTTGGAAGAAAAGATTTCCAGTTCGTGGCTCATAATTTCTGATACTCCTCACACGTGGCACCTTCCACAACCACAAATACCACGTGACTGGGTGGGACCCTGCACTCTCTCTCTCCGTCCGTCTCCCACTTTTACTTCTTTCTTTCTCTCTCTTCAAAACTCTGCCGGCGTTACCGTTAAATCCTCCGTACCTTCCTTCACCTCGTCTTTTTCCGCCTGCGAAGTTCGTGACAACCGACCGACCGACCGACGGCGACGTAGATGCTCCTCTCCGACGAAACCGTAGGAGTCTGGTTTACTTTCTGTTGTTTTCGTCGCCGAATTTGAGATGTGCGCGGAGAATTTGCGGCGGTTTCGTGTCGACTCTGTGGATTCCCGCTGTGTCTTTGGAGATGTTTGATTGGAACGACGAAGAGGTTAGAATGTTTTTTATGCGTGGGTTTTTGCTTTTTGTCATGTTTTCGTATGCTTGTTGTCTCTTCTGCGAGAATGTTTGAGTTAAATGAGAGTTCATTTGAAATTGTCAGGTCATTAATTTGTGCTTGTCTTGTAGATTTGTAGTTGTGTGTTACTTTGCGTTTTTATGTGCTATAGCTTATGAGGCTGATTGTAGGGGTAGAAGACGACGTTCTACTAGTACTTTATGCCACTTTTAGGGATGGAGTTGAAAACAGCTAAGATTTTAGGCCCTGCTAATTCTAGAATTTCTGTTAGCAGCTTTGGATATGTTTAGTACTAGTGTATAGCTTGTTCCAAACATCGGATATGGTTAATGTTCATCATTTTCTAAGAGTCGATTCCGGTCTCAGTGTCCAAAATGTCATAGCAATGTTTACTGTGCTTATAGAGCATCTGTATCATCCAGTAAATTAGAGGCAGGGGTGAATTATGTTTCCCCAGAGAATGGAAGGCGTCTAGGATGAATGAAGGAAAGGGATGGAGCCGAGCAGGGTTGAGAAACAAAACAAGCTGATAGAGCTCGAGCCATTTTTTATGTTCATGTAGTATTAAACAAGCCGAGCTCGAACTTGATGAACGAGCCATGCCAAGACCGAACCTGGTAGGTTCAGGCTTGAGCCAAAACACTGCATTCTATGAAAAGTGAAAATTACCATTACCCATGGGACTTAGAAATCATGGGTTGTCAATTACTAGTATTAGGCGTGACGAATTAATTTCCACAACACAGACGAAATGGAATAAATCATTTTTCTGTGTATCGATATAGTGTATGCTATTCGTTGTTAATCATTAGTTTTGCTGTTATGGTAATGGACTTCATATATTTTCAGCTTACTAATATAATATGGGGTGAGGCTGCTGAAAGTGATGACCATATAGTGCCATATCAAGAGGATACTGAGAAATATTGCAATAAGAAGGAATGGAGTGAACAAAGTACAACTGTCAAGCTAACAGAGCAAACGTTACATGAGGCTAAAGCTAATTTGCATGAAAAAAAAACAGTGAATGATTCATCTTTCAACCCCAATGAAGAGATTTCAACCTCAGGATTCAAAATGGACACATGGCCAGAGTTGTCTCTATCAAACACATCAGAACTCAATCAGGATACTAATGGAGCCAAGCCCTCCAGCAATTTATCTGAAATAACAAAATATAGTTCAAGCTGTGTTGGTGAGATTATTGTTTATCAATAAAATCAGAAAGAAAAGTGTTTCTATGACTTTGCTTTCAGAAATCTGAAAACAAAATTATTGATTTGCAGAAGGGACAAATGTGTTTGATAACGAGCATATTCTCGAGAATCTGCATGAAGGCAAGGATCAAGGTGATTTTGCTGACTATAGTTGGGATAATGTTGGAAGCTTTGATGATCTTGATCGAATCTTCAGGTAAAGAGTAGCCATAGACCCAATCATACTTCTGAGTTATGCCTATCCTAATTCGATTAAGGTTCGACACTTCATCATAGCCAAAAGGCCGAGGAAGGTATGGAGCTTGATTAGGGTTCTGGAATAAGATAGCATCTACAAAAAAATCCAATGTATGAAGCTTGATAACCATTGTTATCTAATTTTGTCGATCCTGGTACATGTAAACAAGTCAAAGCTGTGCACATCAAATATTGGAAAAGCCTAGAGAATTTGACTTTGTTAATATGATAGCTTATTTTCCTGAATGGTACACAACAGTTTTCTGACTTGATATCCTCACAAGTTCTGGTTTCACAGTAATGATGAGCCAATGTTCGGCAATGTAAATCTCCCTAGTGCTGATGAGCTGTGGTCTTCTTCAAAAGATGGTGATAGCCCAGGAAAATTGTTTAATACGACTGGTGACTCTACGAGATCGGGGTTGGGAGTATCAAGGACAAGGACCTTAAATCAGAATGTTGAAATTAAAACACAGTGCAAGAAGGAAGATGATGACTCCTTTTATCTTAGTTATGGAAGTATGGTTGATCCCACATCTGACGTGCTAAATAGCATCGAATATGCTAGAAACAAAAGCAGATTTGTACCTAAGGAGCAGGTCTGGGATAGTGACGAACATATTTATCCATGTTTTATGTTCTTCTTTACCCCTTGTTACAGCTCTTCTTGCCCTATATTGTTGCAGGCAAATGTCAAAATTGGTGGGAAGGCCAGTGTAACCAAACCTCGCCCTACTGCTGTTCGGGTTTCAGTTCCTAATAAAGTTGCAGATAAGGTAATAGATCACATTAATAATTTGCACTGCGCTAGTATTATCCGTTACTTATGATTTGCATGCCATATTTAACACTTCTGGTTGACATTACCAAAAGAAAGAAAAAAACAAAGGGGATATTGGTTCTGCTGTTTTTAAATATTGTGCAATTAGGCGTGGAAGATAGAAATTATTTGAACCGGGGCTTGGTCATGCCTGGTTTAATGAAGAATTGCATTTAATTAGGCTTGAGAACAATACTAAGATTGTACTCTTACACACACACACACACAGGCACACACAGGCATATGCTTCATGCAACAATTACCTTACTTGGGTACATGATGCTGAGAGTGTTATTAATGCCGAAAAAAACTTAGAAAATCTTGGGCACCTTTTACTTCTGGTGGCCATCCTGCGTTGGAGAAGATTATTTGTTTCTTGAGATAATTGTGTTTGTGTCTGGATGTTGTCATTGATGTTTACAATTTATACTTTCTTTGGGTAAAAAAATAGATTGTAGAAAGTTATTGTGAAATTGATTCAATCTAGTTTTACGACACTATGAACACTAATGGAAAACTTACCATTTATTTCATTTCTCCAAGTCTTGCATGCCTCCATATGACCAGAAAAAGCTTTTGAGGTATCAGAAAAGGGCAGATGAAATAACTGAAGGAAAAGCAGTGCATGATATCCATGGTTCCTGGTCTCCATCTGGAAGTGCAATCGGTCTTAGTGGGAATCGATTGCCATTTTCCTCATCAAAGCCATCTCCATCTTCTGCTATGTTTCAGCAAACACAACCTCAAGTATCTGACTGTGTGCCACAAAAGCACATTGCTGACACATTCATAGGCCATGAGACATATGGGAATATAAACCCTTATCAAGCAGGGCCTCTGGTGACCAGCGTCCAGTATGTGATATTCAAGACTTCTGTTTAGTCTTCTTCTTTTCTTACAAATGCTAATCAAAATCTTTTAAATAGGTTAAACAAGGGTGTCACAAGAACTTCAATCATGACACCGCAAGAGAAGATAGAGAAACTGAAACGACGCCAACAAATGCGAGCCTTGCTTGCTATTCAAAAACAACAACGGCAGTTTAGTCATCAAGTTCCTTTGGCTAACCCATCTTTAGCTCTAAATGGTACTCAAGAAGATCAAATTAGGAGGGTCGAAGGACCTGATATTGAGCAAACGGGCACTCTTCACTCTTTTGACCCAAGCTCGCCCTATGAACAGGATGAATCCAATACTGTTTCTGTAACAATTGACGATTCTTCAGGAGAGTTCAATGTACTTCATCGGCTTCAAGATGTTATCTCTCAGGTAGGTCCTTCTCAATTTCAGTATCTCTATCCTTTTCGAGTTATGTGGAATATGTGACCTGCCAAAGCAATGTTTTCTCGCAGTTGGATGTTAGAATTAGACTCTGTATAAGGGATAGCCTGTTCCGGTTGGCTCAATGTGCAGTTCAGAGACATTATTCCAGTGATACAAGCAGCAGCAACAAACTTGGCAGGGAGGAACCTGAAGTTTTTGTTATGGATGAAACTACAGGCCACGACAGGTGTGTAAGCGATATGCATCAGTAATTTTAAATTTGTTCAGTGGAGAGGGGCTCAGTCTTCTATTAAATTAGTCATATATGGTATTATTGTACTCTCTCCGTCCCTAAATAAATGGTGCATTTCTTTTGTCACTCAAATTAAGAAATGAAGGGAAGAAAAAAAATTGGTCAAAAATACCCCCCATTATTAGCATCCACCTTTTTCAAAATAATTTTGGTAAAAAGTTGGAGTAATAGATTATGGAATGTTAAGGGTATTTGAGTAAAACAACTCAACTAAAATTTCTAAAAAAGGAAATGCACAAATTTTCTAGAGATATTCTAAAAAGAAATGTGCACCATTTATTTAGGGACGGAGGGAGTATATGGTTTACTCGTGCAGCATATAAATTGGCTACTTGGTAAAAGCATGAGAAGTCCACACCTTTGACAGCTTTACAATTTAGTCAAAATATTATGAGTTTATCTTGTCGATATTCATTGGTTTTTAACTGCAAGCGGGTGATAGTTTTGAAAGCTATGATATTCAGTTTCATTTATGTTAACGTACTCCCTCTATTCTTAAAAATTGATACATTTGACTGACATGTTCAAGGTTCAAATATTGATTCAAATATTTATATAGATAAATAGTGAAAAAAGTATACAAGAAAAATATATTTAGAAAATTTAGATTTCAAATTATGATACGCATATGAATCATTTAATTTTAAATGTCTAAATATTCATGAAAGAAAAAATTATAGATGAAATGCTATAAAACTATATGATTAGCACTTAGAACAGATATTTAATGGTGCAGGGCTGGTGACACAGAAACTGAAACCAATCCTATAGATCGCACTGTGGCACATTTACTGTTCCACCGGCCACTGGAGTTTTCAGTGAAGCATCCTGACACGCCTGAATCACCTGCTTCTTGTAAGCTCTCGGGCGGGCTTAAGGCAGGAAATATAGTGAACTCAGCAATGGAATGCACACCGGAGGATGGTTTTGTCCAGCCACATATCACTTACATAGGATCTGAGAATTTTTCTTCCATAGCTGACATTACAAGTTCTAACCCATGTATGGACAACTCAGATTACACATCAAACTATGCACAGAATGCTGAAGGTGGAGCTAGGAAGGCTAATGAGGGCAGGAGCAAATCTGAAGCTCTGTAACGGTAATTCCTTCTTTTATCACCTTCTGCCACTTAAGATTCGTTTTCTTCTTTTTTCTATATGGATTACGGGTAATCGGGAGTCTCTTGATTGTTATGTTAGCCAACCGCGTTTAATCTATGGGGTCTGAACATCAGTTTTGAGGCATGATCGAATGGCGGGGCATGATCGTGAAGACTGTGTGTGTGTGTTAAACAACAATCATCCCCGCCAACCTTTTTGTTCCGCTTATGGTTATGGTGCCATCAAATGGTCACTCCTTATAGAATATTCGCGATGGCAGCATCATCTGTAATGTAAATGCACTTTTGTAGAACTTCGTGCGTTTGATGTGTGTGATAATATAACAACTACTTGGATGTCTGTTGTATGAACCAATAAATCCTGGCAAACAAATCGCTTGGTAATGATATGTTAATGTCTATTCATTAGAATAGAGAGTTCTGTAGTCTCCTAGTTTCAGAAGAGATTCCAACCCCTTGAAAATGATATCTTAATTATGTCTACTCCCATAGTATAGATACGTATGTACACTTTCACTTGGTTTCTTGGGGACAATATTTTTCCTCCGACACGGGTTGGATTATGAGGAATTTAGCAAAAGACAACGATAATGCTCCTATCTGAATCTGAGATGAACCTGAGCAAATGCACCGGCGTTTTTCTTCTGTCGATGTGCGTCCTCCGTTGTTGTGACCAAATAGAGTGGATTGGTTTAGAGGGAAATACCAAAAAACCATCGCTTTTACTGCGCAACCCAACCCAAGAGGTACTACCAGCTCACATTCCGATCGGAGCCGAGAATCAGAAGAGGCTGAAAGTGATAAAAGCAAAGAAGCAAATCAGAAAAGCAAGGATTCAAATGTAAAGGACAAGGGTAAAAAAGTCAAAGGAAGAAGAAGTAATGAAGCGGTCAAGTCAGAGTCACAGAAGATGAACAGACAGAGTCACATGATGATGAAGATGGAAATCCGGACCTCAGCACCAGCAGCTGTTTTTGGTGGTGGAGAAGGGAGAAGAAGACCGACTATTTTTTTTTTTTGGATAATTATAAAAAAAAAATCTTTGAGGTTTGGTTTAATATCCACTTTGTTCTTTACATTTTCAAAATTCTCGAAAAAATCCTTCTGAGATTTGATGAAATATACAAAAATTTCCTTGATTAGAACTCGATTAATATAGTCTATTAATTTTTTAAGATTAATTACAAAATTTGGATCTAAACTATGCTAACAATAATAAATCTATCGTACTTATTTTAATTTTACAATGTCCATCTCCCATCTCTGCACATTCTTCATCTTCCTCTTTCCCTCTCTCTTCTGCCATTAATTCCGCTGCCAACAATTTTTCTCATATCCAATAAATCTCACCTACGTTCAGACATTTCCATGGAACACATCCTCCTACCGCCACAGTCAATCCAACCCCAAAAACTATTGCTTCACTCTCGTCGGCCTCGCCACCCACCTAAAATCCACTTCCAGATTCTAGTTCCCCTCCATCGCCACCTCCGCCGCCTGCATCTCCAAGACTTCCAATCAAAGCTCGCATCTTTCTTCATATACCCACTTTCATTTCCGGTCAGTGCTTCCCCAACTCCACTCAATTCATCACCAATTCTTCAAATTGCGCCGGGATCGTGACGCCGAATCAATGTGAACTCAAAATTAAAGGGTTTAGATCCAAATGGTACTAAATGTTTTGATTTTGTTGTTCTTTATGCTGCAGGTGTTGTGAATCACTTCGGCCCTGAAAACCCATGAACAACCTCTTGTATATTCGGCCCTAAAACCATTTTGAAGCTGATTTTCGGCTTGTTCGGAGCTCTAATCGACGTGGGATGGGGGGCGGAAGGTTGGTCCCGTCGACGGTGATGGTTGTCTAGTGTGGCTTGTGCCGGAAGAGTGAGGACAGTGAAGGGGGTCGAAGTTCGCAGCATGGACATGGTTCGGGTGAAGGGGGTCAGTCTTGGGTGGATGGAGGAGATGGTGATATTGTAAAATTAAAATAAGTATAGTAGATTTGTTAGGGTTAGCATAGTTTAGATCCAAATTTTGTAATTAATCCTCAAAAACTAACGGACTATATTAACGGAGTTCTAATCGATGGGTTTTTTATATATTTCATCAAACCTTATGGGGTTTTTTTGAGAATTTTGAAAATACAGGGGAGCAAAGTGAAGATTAGACCAAACCTCGGGGTTTTTTTTTATAATTACTCTTTTTTGTTAGCATTCATTTTTTATTTTACTTTTATTTTTGTTTTTTATTTTTTGGGAAATTTAAAGACTAAATTGATAGGAGTTTACATTTTCCTCCAAATGGCTACATTACTCCTTCCTTGCATTTTAAAATAATTCTACACTTTTTTATATAAATATTTTAGCTATGTTTTTAATACGCAAATGATAAATTAGTGTTTTTAGTTTCTAGATGCTTCCATGTTTTAAGATCGATCTTTGTCAAATATTTACGAAGTAAACAGTGAAAAATAATTCACAAAAAGTTATGCTCATGTTAACTATTTTGCAATTTAGATGTGAAATTATAATACGCATATTAACTGCATATTAATTATTTAATTTTTAAATAATGTTCAAACATATGATTGATTAAATATCGTAAAAAAAAAAACAAATTTATTAGAAGAAAATAACCGAGCTAGTAGTAGTTTGTTATGCAGTGTCCCGCACCAATATTTGATGGGAGGCGTGTACACCATCATATGAGCATTTTTTGTTATACTCTATTGGACACTCTCATTTAAAATCTATCATATGATCTAAATAAAATAAAAAATAAAAAATTATCATGTAATTATTTTAGTTTACTCAAGATTAAATAAGTCCATAAAAGTGATTACATAGCATATTTTAAATAGAAGAGTGTCCAAAATAATTATTTATAATATTTCTCTATAATTTATGTTGGCTTCGTTGAGAGACTTATGTAGTTTATTACGTCAACTCCAAGTGGATAAATTACGTCAGCTCCAAATGGATAAATTGCATTGGAATCAAGAAAGTTTCGTTTAGTTCCTAATTGCATGAAATGAGTCAAAGTAGTGGTTGTGGCACGCCGATGCACTTCTTTGACGGTCCTCGTCCGCCCAGCCCTACAGCCCTGCACTCCGCTCAGCCCTGCAACCCCACACTCCGCCTAGCCCTGCAACCCTGCATTGAAGAATTCGTGAACCTAAGACAGGCGAGATAGAATGGGCATGCACTACTAATCAAGCCAAGCCATCAATGACTTGAGTTGACTTCATCATACTGGTTGCTGAGAGCCTTGACTTGACTTCTGTATCATTTTAAAAAACTTGATAACGAAACTTAAAGGTCCGTTTAGTTATGAAAATTTAAAAAAAAAATTATTTCAAGTTTCTTTTGTAAATAGTTGAGATGTATAACTAGTTATTAAAGAGAAAGAACATTATTTTCAAAACTTTGAAAAACTCATGTGTTAAAATAGAAAACCTTATTTTAAAATTCTTCATTGTAACACTAGAATTTTCCAAAGTTTTGAAAATAATATTTTCTCTCCTTAATGACTAATTATACTAGATCCTAACTATTTACAAAGAAAACTGAAAATGAATTTTTTTAAAAATTTCATAACTAAACGAATAGTTTCATTCATGCAAGTATCCATGTCAATTGCCCAATACCTTTTTTTTTAACGTGGTAAGCCTAATTTATTAGATAAAATAAGCGAAAAACAAACATGAGTTGGGTAAGCTAAGCTTAGCAAAAGCAACAAAGGAGCCACTAAGGCTTAAACAAACAGCAATAACTAGTATAATAGTAAAATTTCCTGGTGGAAACTTCGATTCTACCCATTCACACAAAGAACCTTTTTGGGGTTGAGTGCGTATGCGCTATGACGGAACAACAGTTGTGATGCATGCTTCGACACTCCTGAATACTTGTTGCGAAGAATTTAATAGTACCGACTCACCACGACAGCACGTTCTTGAATGAGTAGACTTGAAAATTCTGTCAAGAAACTCCACTACCACATAGCACAAGTCTAAATAAAATGAAAGCAACCAAAAGCAAAAATCATAAAGGGACCAGCAAAACAAAACCAATAAAGAAAATTGTCTCGCCCTATTACAACAAAAAATCTAGAAGAGGCTCAAGGCTCGGAGTGCCCCGAACCGTGAAGGTTCTTCTCGACCCTCTCCCACACAACCTTCAAGAATCGAGCATTCTTCGAAGCTCTTTCCACACCAAGTCGAGGGGGTCTGGTGATCGCGACACCGCAAGTGTACGGTTGCCAACAAGTAGTAAATCCGGTAAGTACCGGGTCAAATCCTCAGGGACTTGTGATCCTTAACTAATGTGTATGAACTATGAAAATAAAGAAGAATGATGATCGATTGTTGGG
>JBBYHH010347021.1:0-12151 GCA_038382905.1 Daphne laureola | reverse complement strand
GTTTGCATCAAATTAACAATGACACACAACAAATCGACCCACTTATCCTTCTGCTATAACACAAGAATTTCAAAATTATTCTTCGCAAATTCAAAGACAAAATTCATAACATAAACTTTTTATTAACTTAATTTCCTCTTCCATTTCCATTTCCATCCATCAAAATGTTGTCGCCGTTAATAGTTTGACGTCAATCTGAAAGAAAAATGGATAACGCGATTTCAGTTAGACGCGGTTCTAGAAGAAGGCTAACGCTATGTAGTTCGAATAAGTGAAGGCTATTGTAGAAAAATAAATAAACCACGTTTCCAATGCATATAACGGCGTTATATGCATAATAAACGGCGTTACTGAAACGCTTATTATACCTTTCTTGACCCGACGCACATAAAAATCGTAAATCATTTTTAACGTTTATAAATTGTGATTTTTTCGGTGAAAACTATATATTACAAACTGAAAAGGACCATGGTTCAATTTTTTAACAAATACAACTTTTTATTGGCATTAGATTAACTGTAATACAAAAAAAAAATACATAAATTAAACAATAGGGACTAAACTGTATAAAAGTGAAAACCTTAATGTCCAGTACCTCAACTACCTCATATTAGTGGGTACCTAAGAATAGAACTATCTCTATTTTACCCTCAACCTTTTTTTGTCATTATTTTGAAACGTAGGTTGAGTAGTTTTTTGCTGTTGTAAATTGTTTGTCGGTTCTCTTTTGTCATTCAATTTGTTTGTTGGATCTTTTTTGTCATTTGTTTGAGACGGAGAGAAAATTCTTACATATTCCATCACGGATTGGTGACGTGTGCATTGTGTACATATGTGTCGTCTAAGTGGAGGTGATGACTAGACATTATGTGTTTTAATGGATTGTCCGACGTGGTCCGTTGCTATTTGCGCGCTTAAAATAGCTGGGTAGACGGGTGGGGTATTTCAAAATTGGGGATTAGGGTTCTTCGTGTGGCGATAGTTGAGGTATGGAGATTTAGGGAATAATACTCCCCAAAATCGACTCGTTCCCGCTTTATTCTTGTGCGAAATGGTGAGTATCATTGTCGAGCAGTGAATCCGACTATAGTGACTCGAGCAAATACTATGTTGAAGGGTTAGGTGTCTCTCCATCGCGTTGTCTCTACGATTTGATGTGCGCCGTCGCACCCTCGTAGAGTCTAGAAAATGTTGGACAATGCTTCATGTCTTGCCGTAGATTGAAGGTATGTTTCCATCTAACTCATATAGATTGTTTCCTCTAGTTAGGAGTAAGTGTTGCTACTGACTTCTTGTTAATTACTTGTTAGTTGTTAGTCCGGAAAACACAGGATTAATGGTCTCCGTTTGTCTCTTTTTTATTGCAACGTTTGACTTTAGACATCAATTTGCCTTTAATTTATCTACATTGACGTAGAAACAATTCCAAAAAAATATGTTTAGAAACTAGACACATTAAATTATTATATGTGCCTAAAAAATTTAAATTTAAATTTATAAGTGTAAGAAAAATAAAATTATAAATTAAATATTAAAAAACAAATGTTGCAATAAAAAAAGGATGAAGGTAGTACTTGTTATTTTCTTGTTTTTGTTTTTTTAATGAAAGATAAAGTACTTGTTACTTGTTAGAGAAAGTGTTGTTTTTGGACTCTGTTTTGCTACTGTTGTTACTTGTTGTTTCCTTAAGGGTAACTTACAAATATGTGCTAACTTTGGCATGTTTCTGCTCAGTTTATTAGTTAGCGAACACATGTGTGCTAATTTTGTTAACAAACACTGGTTGATTAGTTGTTAGTCTTATTGATGATGTGATTTTTTTGTTTACTAAGAGGAATGGTGGAGGCTGTGGATTTCAAGAGGTGGATCCACCCTTCCCAACCCATGCCACTTCTATGATTATGAATTGATGCATGCGAAAGACCATCTCACTTCTTATCATTCTCAGCTGGTGAGGTTTGTGTGAATCAGAAGCAAGTGAAGGTTGATGAGTTGAAGGAAAAGATTGCTGAGCTGAAAGGATTAGCAGAACACCTTTCTCATATTGACATCCAGTAGCAGAATGATCTTAAAGCTAGTGATGTGGAGAAGGAAATGCTCAAGAGGCGTTTGATGTTGCATAGTGGAATTTCTGTTTTCTCAGCATTTGTGATGGTGTTATCTACAACATGGATGTGGCTGGTGAAGTGAACTTGAAAGTGAACCTTAGGCGTAGGGTGATCCCTAGACCATTTTACAGTTTGATGCTCAAACTTGTATGTTGGCTCGTTAGGGTATGTGTATGGTTTCTTGAAGTCTGTTAAGTGATTTGCAGGATATAGCACTCTTGTTTGAAGAGTAAAGTCAATTTTTAGTCATTTAATTATTAAACGTGTCATGTTTTAGTCATCTTTTAAGAATTTGTCCTATTGTGATCCTAAAATTGTATTTTTGTCCTCTTTTAGTCATTCTGTTAATTTAATAAAATGATGAAAATACTCTTTTCTTTATTTACGACATACTCCATAAGTTTATAGAATTCTATCAATTTTACCCCAATTCTTTTCTTAAACCCAATACTTATCACATTTTCACACTAGTTGTCACAACCTCCGAGACCCACCCCTGGAAAGGTTGTAACCTCAGGATGTTGTCTCACGAACCGGTTGCTAGAACTGTCTTGGAGCCTTTTTCCCACCCTTTTAATTTCAACCATAGTAATACCTGAACCTGTAGAGTAAGGGGTGAGTTTCCGGGACGAAAACCCAATAAGGCTACCCACCTTTTTACAATGGGTACAAACACAAACAAAGAATACTGGAGCAGAAATACGCAATAAACAAGTGTCGGTGTATTCAAAAGAAATATGTCTAGTTAAACAAAATGATTAATCACTTCATACACTAACTATCAATCAAAGTTTAACCATAACATTAACTATCATAAATTCATGTGGTACCGTGCGTATAGAGGTATTCGTAGAGTGATCAGCTCTACCCAGGAGTTCATCAACTCCTCCCTCAATGTCTCTGAATATCTCCGTAATTGAATTACACATACCAAGCATGTACAACACATACAAACGTTACCAATACGCTTTTCCAAATTCTCTGACTCCAAAATTACCAGACTTCCTCGCGAAGGGATACTGAGAATATGACACTAGTTTATTTTTTTCCACTTCTATTATAATCAAGAAAAACAAAAAGAAATTAAAAAACATCAATACTTTTCACATTTCCACAATAATTTTTTTCCCCAATTATGCTATTATCAAGAAAAACAAAAAAAAAATTTAAAAAAAATCGTGGGCAACCTAGCCTTCACACCGCCGCAAAGCAACTCAGCAAAAAATCTGATCAATCAACACCGGTACACCAAGATCGTCCGATTTCAAGCACCGACACAACAAGGACCAACACATTCACCGGCGACGTCATTGTCGTTCAGGGCCAGCGTTCACCGGTGACTTGTACTGCGTCAGATCCAAGTTGCATCAGATCTGAGCTGCAAGCTAGAATGTTAACGAAGAGTCTGGTGATGGCTTCGGCGTGCGCTTCAGATCTCCAGAAACGTGACCTTCAGATCTTCAGATTGGGCCTCCAGCTACCGGCCACCGTGAAATCGTGAAACCAAGCCACTGGGAAACCGCCCATCTGTGTCAATTTTGCTGTTGAAAAAAGTATTCCTGAAATTTTGGTCCAAATCGTGAATAACCCTAGAGTACTCACCCGGTTCGAATCAAGCAGAACAGACGAAGAATGAAGGGGAAAAACTTACCTAGTTTGCGACGGATAGAGGGGAGGGAAGAGGCGAGGTCATCGGTGCGACGACAGACTTCTGGAAGAGGACAGATCGACGCCGAGTGAGGAGAACACGATGATTTTTTTTCTTTTTTGTGTGATGTTTGGTATGTGGGTAATTTTTTTATTTTGTTTAAAGTGAGAGGTCCACCAAATCCATGCTTATTCGTGATGCTTAGTAATTTATGCCATCATCAGTTGCGCACCACCGTCTGTGTTTTCCAGCGAGAAGTTCTTGTGGACGGTGAGTAGCAGTAAATAATAAAAAAACTACGAAACAATGGACCACCGATTGGTCCGTCTTTCTTTGCTAGGCGGTGGATTCATCATTTCGTGTTGGGGCAATGGTTGCTGGTGAAGAGATTTAAGGAGGAGAAGGACGCAGATCTAGGGTGAAAGGAGAAGCTCTCGTCAGAGATCGCCGACCACCTGAATCAGTTTGGGGGAAACAATGAATTAATCAACTCAGGGGTTAAAGTGAATTTTTATTAAAAATTTAATGACCAGATTTTAAGTAATGGTGTAATTAGGTTCATATGTAAGGGGTAATTATGTAACTATAACTTATTGAATGAAAAACTTAACTGAAACATTAACGGAAGGACCTGTTTAAGACAAAATTATGAGTTTCAGGATTACAATATGACGAATTCTTAAAATGAGACTAAAATATGATACGTTTAATAATTAAGAGATTAAAAATGGACTTTACTCCTTATTTGAATGTTAAGTGATGTTGTACTCTTTTGAATTACCTCATGTTTGATGGTCAGATGAATGAATAGCAGAATGAATGAATGTTGTGTAGGAGGAAATGACTGTCTGGTTTTAACGAATGGATGATCAGATTGTGAGTTGTTGTCTTGTCACAAGTAATATAACACCTCTAAATTGTGGTGAATAAGTGCAACATCCTTTTCATTAAGTGGTTACTTTATACCACTCGTAATGTAATTCATTGGTCTAATTTTGTCACCTAATAATAGGTATGTGGTCCAATTTTGCCATAACAAAAAAAGATTGATGGTAAAAGTTGGCCACTAAAAATAAACATTTCTCCAATCTTTTACGACCTGTATCACTAAGACCTAGCACCTCACATCACTAAGACCTAGCACCTCACAGGTACATCAAGTCTCATGACTACCATCAAAAAATTTATCCACAAAATTAATGTCTACTAAATTAAGGATAAAAATTATGCAACATCATCAGCTTGAGGTCTCTTCCTTCCTCTGGTTCTTTCCATAACACTTGCCCTGCTGGCCTGGGAACCTTGCACTCCACGAAGTAGTGTTTCCTATCCAACCCTTCAAGGCTACGGTTAAACAAAATGAAGTCAAATTACATAATAAGCTGATGGTCCTAAATACACTTAACTTTAACTTGAGCATCATGGATAGATGGACTTACCATGCAGTATATAGTTTGACAAGTGCTTAAATTAGTGTGGACACCAACACGAATGAACTTGCCCCTCTTTACGGTTTTTTACTTTTTTTGCTCCTTCTAGCAACCTGTTTAATCCTCTTGCCACTTACTTCGGAAACTACCATGCTCTGTTGTTTTGAGGGAACACCAATACTAGATCCATCATGCAAGACAGTAAAGAAAAAACTTGTTTCAATCACTAATCAAAGCAGTTCATTTCAAATAACAATGCACTATTTATCTAAAAAATACATCTTCTTTTATTGTGTCCAAGAAGTTTGCACTTGGAACAAACCTGTAAACCTGCTGTTCTGGGACCTTGTGATGCCCGTCTATCCTCATCAGGGTTCCTAAGTCTCCTTAATTTTGGCCTACTAGGCAACCTCTGATAATAAAGTTCAATTACAGATAGGGAATTTGATCTAATCCAAACATCGGGTCCTCCAACTAGTTGGATTGAGTATGTGTAAGCTGCCATAAACATTTCTATTTTGTAGTAATCATCAATATAACTCTCTAATGGTTCCCCTCTGTTTATTATGTAGCATGTTGCATGTTTAAAGGGAATACTAATTAAGTCTCATTCCCCACAACTACAAATCCTTGTCGCTAAGTTTATTTTGTGTTGATCAATGTCCTTCATCACCTCATACCATGCATCTCTATTGAAGGCTACTCTTCAAAATTCATGATCTTCAATAGCTTCATGTAACTTTTGTGAAATCAAACGACCAATGTCATTTTTTCAACTTTGGCCAAATTTCCTTTTTTCATGTAATTTGCTTATTAAATATCTCGTAAGATCCTCACAAAGGAAATTTTATAGGGTTTTTCTTTGCCTTAAAATTTGCTTCAACATCATTGAACGTCTCACATATATTGCTCTCATTTAAATCACACTTGATGTCTCTTTTGAATAAAGTCTTTGACCAACTATGAGAATCCGTTCTTAACAAGTTTTTATTTACATTAAGACATTGGGTAATCCTGTCAAAATTATCAGTAAACTCCCTCTAAGTAAAATTGTTCACACGATCCCAGAACATGCATTAGTTATCATGCATTAGTTATCATTATAAAACCATTAAATATTTGACCTAAGAAAGAATTAGTGGCTAATTTTGACCGTATTATCTTTTATATTCACTTGAGGACTAATTTTTGTAAGTGATTATCATTTCCAATTCATACTCAAATTTTGTCTAAATTGTTATTGTTGGTCATCACTCCAAATCACGTGTCTCATTTTTTATTACTCTTTTTATCTGTTATTATAAATGATTTATGATATGGAGAAATATAGAAGCAATACAAAAATAAATAAATAAAATGTAATCCTGTAGTTTTTACCAAATCCCATCGTCCGGCCGACGTCCTCTTTTCTTTCTTCGCTTTCCGGCGCTGATCTGTTCCAGCCAGGAGCTGGATTCCACAACGGTAAAGTGACGTTAGGGTTCACTTCATTTGGTGCCCTAATCTTCAAATTCAAAATGGTGGCACATCGGTAATTAACAGCTCACTCCAGCGTACATAGAAATTAGTCACAATCAAATAATATATCGGGCGAAAGAGGTCTCTTATATATATATGCGCGCCTCACTCCCTTCTACCTGATCGATTCCAATAGTTTCAGAAGTTTCAGAAGAAGCAGCCTCTATCTCTCACACTCCAAAAACCCCTCTCCGTCCGCCGGAATTCTTCGCTCACGTCCTCCGACTTAGACCTGGTTGAAAGATGTCTCTGAGGCCGAGCGAGAAGGCAGAGGCTCGTCGGAACCGCTTCAAGGTGGCGGTGGATGCGGAGGAAGGTCGCCGGAGGAGGGAGGACAATATGGTCGAGATCCGGAAAAACAAGAGAGAAGAGAGTTTACTGAAGAAGCGCCGTGAAGGACTTACCGGCCAGCAAGCGCCGCTGCAGCCGCTTGCTGCTCCTCCGGAGAAGAGGGTTAAGTTAACTGCTCTATTTCTGTGTTAATGTTTCTTGACTTTTGTTTAACGTTTGTTTTCTTTAGATTTGGGGCTTGATTGAATTAATCCTGTTAGAAGAAATTATTAGGGTTGATGTTTTGGTTGTCATGATGTTATCTCTGATTGAGGCCTTTAAACCTGACAAAGTAAGATATTAAAAGGTGCCGATCATGTAGGTTCAGTTGGAAAGCCTTCCATCTTTGGTTGCCGGAGTCTGGTCGGATGATGCCAATGCACAGCTTGAGGCGACAGCTCAATTTCGAAAGCTCCTGTCAATTGGTTGGTCCAGTTTCATTTGTATTTTTACATCCCCACTTCTTGCGTGGTGCCTTTTTTTTTCTTCCAAATATTACTGTTGATTGTAATTGTATGCGATGGTTTATATTGTTTGCAGAGCGTAGCCCCCCTATCAATGAAGTTGTGCAGTCTGGTGTTGTCCCTCGCTTTGTTCAGTTTCTTGGCAGAGATGATTTCACCCAACTTCAGGTTGGGAATTTAACAGATACTTATCCAAATCTGTCTTGAATGGTGTTTTAATTTGTGTGGTCGCTTTTCCATTTTGCTTGAAACAGTTTGAGGCAGCTTGGGCCCTCACAAATATCGCTTCAGGGACATCAGAAATTACAAAGGTTGTGATTGATCATGGAGCTGTTCCTGTGTTTGTAAAACTCTTAACTTCTCCAGCTGAAGATGTGCGGGAGCAGGTAACAGTGTGTTCCGTAAAATTTTGGTTTGGTTTTCCAGCGCATGGTCGAAATGCAGTTCTCTTTTTGCAATGGTTTAGGCTGTTTGGGCACTGGGAAATGTTGCTGGGGACTCACCTAAATGCCGAGATCTTGTCTTGGCCCATGGTGCTTTGATGCCTCTGCTTTCACAATTTAACGAGCATGCAAAACTCTCTATGCTAAGGAATGCAACATGGACTCTTTCGAATTTCTGCAGGGGCAAGCCCCAACCTTCATTTGAGCAGGTAAACATTCATGAGTAGGGAATTACTTTAGTATTTGATCGGTGTCTTGAAGAATTGTTACTATTCCTTGTACTAGTAATTGTTTCTTTATCAATTCACAGGAAGGACCGAGTAGTTTTTATATTAGTTGTCTTCTTCTAATTATTGCATGTCACTGTATGGACTTTGATGAGCAGACGAAGCCCGCATTGCCAGCTCTTGAGCGACTTATTCATTCAAATGATGAAGAGGTTCTAACTGATGCATGCTGGGCCCTGTCGTATCTCTCTGACGGTACAAATGACAAAATTCAAGCTGTTATAGACGCAGGTGTCTGTCCTCAACTTGTTGAACTCCTGCTGTGAGTGTTATCTTTGTTGCTACTAAGTTATTCCCTTGTCCTGCACTTTTAGAGGAAACTGTTCCATTAACTCAAGAAGTGAGTCTCATTTTTTCTGGTTCTCCGGTTTTCTTTTGTTGCTTGCAGTAATCCTTCTCCAACAGTTCTCATTCCAGCTCTTCGTACTGTTGGAAATATTGTGACGGGGGATGATGCACAAACTCAGGTCTTTGTACTTTAGATGTTGATTATTTGAATGAAAAGTCAGATGGCCTTCTCTCTGTTAAATGAAGTATTCTGCCTCCTTTTGTAGAATAATTTCTGCTCCATTTGCCTTTACCTGTTTTTTGCTAATGCTTTCATCATGTCTCTTTTCAGTGCATTATAAGTTTTCAAGCTCTCCCGTGCCTTGTGAACCTATTAATGAATGCTCACAAAAAGAGCATTAAGAAAGAAGCATGTTGGACAATTTCAAACATCACTGCTGGAACTGCTGACCAAATACAGGTGAGGGAACATATTGGAGAGTTTTGAAATTATGTAAACAGAGAATCTCATATGTATGAGTGAAGGGGTAAAATATTTGTTTCTTAGGTTGAGGGAGTGTGGTCCCACTGACTACTTTTTTATCAATGCAGGCTGTAATTGATGCTGGTATCATTCCTCCTTTGGTCCAATTACTTCAAAATGCTGAATTTGAGATCAAGAAGGAGGCTGCATGGGCACTTTCTAATTCTACATCTGGAGGCACCAATAACCAAATAAAGTACACTTCATGTCAAATCAATTTTCTGTCCCGCTCTTGATTTTACATTTTTCTTGAATTTGCCTCTACTTCGATTCAGGTACTTGGTCAGCCAGGGGTGCATTAAGCCTCTATGTGATCTCTTGAACTGCCCTGACCCAAGAATCATCACAGTTTGCATGGAAGGCCTTGAAAACATTTTGAAGGTTGGGGAAGCTGAGAAGAATATGAGCGGTTCTGGAGATAATTTGTATGCCCAAATGATTGACGATGCTGATGGGTTAGACAAGATAGAAAGCCTTCAGAGTCATGACAACAATGAAATCTATGAAAAGGCAGTGAAACTTCTGGAGGAGACATATTGGGCACAGGATGAAGTTGAGGAAGCTGATGGGTCACTGACCTCTTCCACAGCTGCACAAGGTGGTTTCAATTTTGGTGGCAATGATGTTCATCTTCCTAGTAATGGATTCAGTTTCACTTAAGGTATGATTTTTTTTTATTTTTTTTAATTCAAAAAACTTCTTGCAAGCTGAGAATGCTTACCTGCATCACGCTAACTGCAACACCTTTACTAAGGGATATGCCATACTTACTTTGAATTAAACAACGGTTAGATAAACGTAGTGTATGGAAAGCCCTTTTTTATTCCCAAAAATATGTAACCCACCATTCATAATCTTCTTTGATTTCAGGCAATCTTATCATTCATGTATGAAATTTTTCTTTAAGTCCCTCACCCCGCTCCCGCTCCCGCTCCCGCTCCTCCCTCTTTGTTTATGCAT
Organism: Daphne laureola; assembly: GCA_038382905.1. Classification (NCBI taxonomy): domain Eukaryota; kingdom Viridiplantae; phylum Streptophyta; class Magnoliopsida; order Malvales; family Thymelaeaceae; genus Daphne; species Daphne laureola. The sequence goes on along the minus strand of JBBYHH010347021.1, from coordinate 2,152 downwards.
GGAAGTGGATTGACAGTATGTTAGATGTTTGAATATGAAATTTCAACACAACTTGCACCCTTGCATATAGCGTCACTGCTTTTTCTTGTTTGGATAAACAATGAACCAGATAGTATTTGATATGCATGAGCTTTTCTGTAAGATTATGAAATATATACTTTGAATGGGGTTGGGATTTTGTTCTGATTGCTGCTCAGAATTGGTATTTCCTGGTCAATCTATTCAACATGACAATTATTTTGCAGAATCTGGCTTGTTGATTGAAGGTGAAGGACACAAATTGCAGTAGTGTCAGTTAAAGCAAGTTTTGTTTTGAACAGAAATGTCTGTCTAGTGTTGTTACATGGTTCCGGATGGAATAAAGTTCAATGTTCCACCCTTGAACTAGGGAGATGTAATTCGATTCCTTTATCTTGTGGTACCCCTTTTCTATATTCAGCCTTTCCATTCCAGAAAGGCCTTTTTTTTCCCGGAGATGTTGATTGTTAAACAAACGAGTTAAAAATATTGGTGAAGCTACGAGTATTCTTCAGTACACTCTTTTGTCCATTGATGTATCTGCCTCCTTACAATTGATGTGTGCGGGTTTTATTAAATTTATGGTTACTATCCTCTCAACTTTAAGCTATCCTAAATCTACACACTAGTTGTGTTCAAAAAAATCGAAAAACTGAAAATAAAAGTCGGTCCGCTTGATTCCCAACAGAGAAATTTGAAAACCTGAGTAACTGAAAAATCGAATAACCGTATAAGAGCGGGATGGGTTTGGGTTTCATTCTGAAAAATTTGCGGATATCTGTCTCACGCCGCCCATAGAAATTTGGGTTTGGGTTTGGCGCCGTTATCCGGGAACTGAGTGTATGTTGATTGATTTTTTGATGTTTGAGTGTGATATTGCTTCTTTTAATTAGAATTGTGTTACTTGTTACAGTGTCTTTCCCATAACTACATGTTTAGTTTTTGGTGCATGATTAGATACTCTCACGGGGTAGTAATTGCTTGTGATCTTGAAATTGAGAAGACCTTTTGGTAATTGAGGCAACAAGACAAAGATTATCGAGAGGATTCTAATGGTTCAACTTCATCTTCCGTAAATATGGTGAATGTTAATCCATCCCGGATTAATGTTAACAATTGTGATGAACGTGGAGATGAGAATAACAATGCCAACAATGATTGTTAAAATGACAAATCATCGTTAATCCAACAATCTCAACAACAATGATAATCGTCGAAATGGGAACAACGGTGGTGATGCACGAAATGCCAATAATGAAAGCAATAGAAGATGAATACCCTTGGCCGACTTGTATGGCCCAAGGTTCTTGGCGGATGATGAGAGAAGAGTCCGACCCTCGGCCCCTCCGGGCGATTATGCTATTCCGGGGCACATGTTTTCCTATCTTGAGAAGCATTCTTTCAGTGGGTTGGCTAATGAAGACCCGTGTGTGTATCTGGACCACTTCCTCATGATTAGCGACATCCTAGAGACAAGAGGAGTCCCGAACGATGACAAGAAGATGCGACTTTTTCCTTTCTCTTTGGCAAGTCATGCAGTTAAATGGTATATGAGTTTAGACCCGACAAAGGTTAAAACTTGAGAAGAATTTAAGCAAGCTTTCCTCAAGAAGTACTACTCTCCAAAAAAGGCATTTGAGGCTAAGAATGAATTGTATAAATTTTGGGAGGAAGCCGGATAAACCCCAGCCCAAGCTTGGACAAGGTTCAAGGAGTTAAACAAGATATGTCCTCAAGTGGCATTACCCATGGATGATTAAATTTATCTGTTCTTTGAGGGACTTTCTTCACGGTCTCAAGAGCAATTAGATGCTACAGTGGGTGGTTTCTTCATGCAAAAGGATTTGGAAGAAGCGTGGGAACATCTTGACCTACTAGAGAGGAGTGAACAACATCGAGGTAGAGATGATTCAATGATTCATAGAGGAAGAGGCTTACATGAGTTGGATAAGGAGTCCTCGATACAAGCTCAAATGGCGGCTCTATCAAATATGGTGGGTCGAGTGATAAAAAATCAAGAAATGGGCGCCAATTTGACACAAGCTATGGTGACCGGAGAAGTTGAAACCAATGATTGCAACTATGTTGATTACCGGGCCAACCAAGGTAACTTTCAAGGAAGGCAAGGTGGGAA
>JBBYHH010346911.1:0-12151 GCA_038382905.1 Daphne laureola | reverse complement strand
ATATACAATGTATTACAAGGTTCTGATAAATTTACAAACCGACCACCGGGAAAATACATCGAAAAATGACATAATTCTGGGGTGGGTGTAACAGATTTCACCGATTTCCTCAACATTCATCACCGGTTGCCATCGAAGAAGAGCTTATTGGCGGGGAGCATGGTGACCGGATCCTGAACATTCATCACCAGTTTGTGGAAATAGGGAGATATAGGGAGAGATATGAAGAGAGAAAGCTGAAGAGTTGATGATAAGGAAGAGGTTGAGAGTAAAAGAGGAAAAAACAACTTTAGGGACTCATTTGTACATTTATTAAAAAATTAATGACCATACTTCTATTAAACGTGTAATTAAATTATAATTGTAAGTGTGTTTGTGTAAAAACACCAAAGAAAATGGATGAGCTGACGGCTAAATTAACGGAAGGACTGTAATTGTACAAAAAACCAAAGTTAAGGGACTCCAGCAGGATAAATTCTTAAAACAGGACCTGAATAGAACAATAGTCATTGTTAAGGGACTAACGGCGCACTTTACCTTTTCATTTATGTATGTCAATTTGTTCTTTTATGTCGATCTTTTCTATAATGTATGTCGATCTGTTAGTTTGTGTATGTTGATTTGTTCACTTATGTATGTTGATCTTTTCGTTTATGTATGATGATTTGTTCCTTTATGTCGATCTTTTTATTTATGTATGTCGATTTATTCATTTTTGTATCTTGATTTGTTCATTTATTGTATGTTGATCTTTTCGGTTATGTATGTCGATATGTTCCTTTATGTATGTTTATATGTTCATTCATGTATGTCGATCTGTTCATTTATGAATGTTGATCTTTTCATTTATGTATGTCGATATGTTTGTTTATGTATGTTGATCTTTTCATTGATGTACGTCGATCTGCTCCTTTATGTATGTTGATCTATTAGATGATGATTCATATTGCAGTTGATACAACACCAAGACCAAGTTTCAAGCTCATCGAATCTCAATCTAGTCAAGAACAAACTCCAGATCCACCAGTCATTGAAGTATCTTCTCAACCAACTCCTCCACCAATTCTAAAAATATCATCTCAACCAACTCCTCCACCACTATTACTAATATCATCTCAACCAACTCCTTCACCTATGTTATCCATTGATGTAAAACCACTAAATGTACTTCCAGCAGGACAAGAAGTCTTGTACATTCACAAAGAACAAAAAAATAAAAGGATAAAAAAGATGTAACAATAAGCTGAAGAGGAAAGAAAGAAAGCAATAGAAGTGAGGAAGAGAAAACTTCTTCTAACAAAGGATCCCTGGGTAAAGGAGACAGCTGAAAGTATGGACTTCCCAGATTTACCAACATTCAGAGCCACATCTGTAGACTACTTATTCACCTACAATGATCCAGAGGATCCTGGAAAAAAGTAAAACCAATAACAACCTCTATCAACTACACCAATAGTTATATAACACTAACTTAATTTTACTAATGTAGACGAGTGTTTGTCAACTTCAAGGACATTGATCTTCAATATGCAGAGCTGAAAAAATTTCGAACAGAGAATATGCTGACAACTGATGCAGTAGATGTCCTTTGCAACATTATAAGTGAGAAGAAAAAACCTTATGAGAAGTATAAAATATACATGACAATATTTATTTCGGTAAATGTTGATCGTTCTATTTTAAATGTTGATCATTCTTTATTTTGATGTTGTTCAAACTTTGGTCATCATTAACACTATTACCTATCTTAACAATATGCAGGTTGCAGTAAATCAAGCGACAATGCAAGTTAAAGCTGAATCAACCAAGGAAACAACAACTGCTAAGAAAATATCCAGAATAGCAGAAAGAGGATTGCATTCTCCACAGCAAGAACTCAAAGATATAGAGATCACCAACTTCAATAATGCAAAAATTGTAAAACAGTTCAACTAATGTTTTTATATATACATATATGGTGAAACAGGTCAATTAATGTTTTATATAAATTGTTTCAAACAAAGTAATTAACATGCTACACTCAAACAAATCTTCTTTCTCTGCATTCAAGGAATGCACTTCTTCCTAATGGTCTTCAACTTCTCAAAGAAGTGCATTCATTACTTAGATAACAGGGCAAATGATGTAGATACATATGCAGGACATATGTCACAAATGGTAAGTCGATCAAACTACAGAGATATGATGTTCATACTGATGTCATATGTTGATCTTATACTAAATATGTTGATATGAATGAATATTGTTATACTAAATATGTTGATATGAATGAATATTGTTTTGATCTCTAATTGTTTTCATAGTCACCTTATTTCTTCAATGTTGATCTGCATGGTTTTAGTGTTGGTATAAATTTTTTGATCATGTTAAGTTTTCATGGTATGCATGCTTTCATGTTGATCATGTTCTGTTTGCATGTCGATCTTTATGCATCAAATGCAATTCCGACCTGCATGATTTAACATTTCCAGTTTTCTCCAAATGCTGATTTGAATGATTTAACATGTTGATCTGATTTTTTCATGTTGATCATGTTCTATTGTGGTGTTGATCTGTATGCATTAAATGTTGATCTAGTTCTGTACAATGTCGATCTGTATGATTTTACTTGCTGATATGAAATTTTCATGTTGATCATGTTCTGTGTCCATGTTGATCTTTATGCATCAATTGCTGATCTTACTCTGTGCAATGCTGATTTGTATGATTTAACATGCATATCTGAATTTTTCTTGCCTCACTCTAGTGTTGATCTCAATTGGCTATAATGTTAACCGTTATTCTGTTTAATGTTGATCTGCATGACTGTAATGTTGATTACTTACTCTCTTCAAGATAACAGTGTTATACAAATATTTCAAAGATCACATCAAGAAGAGTGACATATGTAAAAATAGACCAACTGTGACAAAACTGGCTTGAAAAATAGGAATATCACCAGAGCAGCTCGACAACAATTATTATGATTGTGCAATCTTCATGCTGCAACATATGAAACATTTTAATGGCCAAAATTTCAAAGAAAATCTTCATTCTCAGCTGTATCTTGACTGCTGTAGGATAACATATCTGTCAGATCTACTCCTGTCAAACTTAAACACAAAGAGGGACAAAAACTCAAAAAACATAAAGGAGAAGTATAGTCCACTATCCAAGGAAAAAAGACCTCTTCTATAATAGTTTATATTTAGATTGTGAATATTTAGATTGTACGTTGATCTACTATTCATATATTGATCGACGTGCTACAACATGATGATCGTTTGTTTGTGAATGTTTTGATTGTACGTGTTTTATTAGGTGGTATGTAGATCAATTAGTTCTTCATGTTAATCAATCATGTTGAATGTTGAACATAAATTAGAATCTTAACATGTTGTTACCCAGTCCTGTTGCTCTTTGCAAGATTATTATTTTACTCTTCATTTTTTGTTGATCACGTTGAGACCTATGTTGATCAATTACAAAAACAATGGTGTTCACTTCATTCAAAATGCGGATTCACAATAACAAAATGTTAAGTCACAAGGATAAACATAATCTCATTGTTCAGATGTTCTTCAAATATTATATAATGATGATTATTGCCTTACAGTTTGTTGATCATCTACTTAAAAAAAAACCAATTTGTTTATTTATTTATTTTAAAATACAAAGAATTATTGTAAACAATGTTGATCATTCATCAAACAAATGTTGATCTGCAACTAAACACATGTTGTTCGACGTACTTGACAATGCTAATCCGTCACCGAGCCAATGTTGAACTCCTGCTAAATGAATGTTGATCTACTTACTTCACAATGTTGATCAGTTAGAAACCAATGTCGATCTCCTGATAAACCAATGATGATCTTATGATCACTCAACAATGCCATGTTAATCTTCTACTAAACACATGTTATTCGACACACTTGACAATGTTGATCCGACACCAAGCCAATGTTGATCTCTGCTAAATGAATGTTGATCTTTTTACTTCACAATGTTGATCTCTCCTGAAGGCAATGTCAATCTGCTAGTAGACACATGTTGATCGCCATGATTCACAATGTTGATCCATAATCAGCACATTCTCAAATTACTTCTTTTTTTTGCTTGTTACCATCACCTTCAACAGAACTCTTAAATCTCTTCGAAAGGTGACCTCTTTTTGCAACAACTACAAGATTTCCTATCTCAACTCCTCCTGTCACAGAACAAGAACTTGTAACAGGGGCACTAGCACCACAAATAGCTAAAATCTTGGTCTTCAAAGTATCTACAGCTTCATTGCACAAACTCTTCAAATCATCACTTACCATGCAAAAAACAACAACATCATACATATCCTTCATAATGTTGAACCTCCAAGCCATGGAATGAAGACTATGGCTGATCGCATTACTACAAGGAGTAGCACCCTCAAAATTCCTAGTATCCTTACGCCACCTTGGCAGAATGTACTGAGGAAGAACCTTTCTGACATTGTGAAGACTGAAAACTCTCAAAGCATGCCAACATAAGATACCAACATGCTAAAAAATCTTGCATGAACATTTCACATAAAGAGGATCAGAATTAATCAACTAAACAGAATAATGCCTCTTGTCCATATTAGAGAAGAAAGCGTTGTACTGGAACACGTCGCCATCTACAGAGACAACCTCATGTCGAAGCCAACCACTATCTTCGACTTATAACTCAAACTTCTTGAAGGAAAAATGAGTGTACACATTTACTACATCCTTCAAAATAGGAATGATCTTTAACTTACTCTTCAATTTCTCTTTATTCTTGAAATCAGAATTATTTGCAACGTCTCTCCACTCAGTAATCATTTTCTCTAGCGCACAAAACATATCAACCAGAGTTGATGTATTATTACATATACCACCCAACATATGATTAATGCTCTCACTTCTCTATGTAGATAAAATTCTTAAATCATAATTAATTCAGAACAAAACAGATGATGATCAGCATAGGAATGAACATGATCAACATGGAACACTATAGAATCAGCATGGAATACTACAAAATCAACATACAAAGAAGCATGATCAACATAGCAATGGAAAAGATCAGCATGGAATACTACAAGATCAACATAAATAGAAGAATGATCAGCATAGCATAAGAAAAGATCAGTATGGAACAATACAGAATCAGCATAGAAAGAACGACGATCAGCATAGGAAAGAAAACGATCAGCATGGAAGACTATAGATCAGCATATAAAGAACCATGATTAGTATAGCAATCGAAAACATCAGCATGGAACACTATAGATTAGCATACAAAGAACCATGATCAGCATAGCAATGAAAAGCTCAGCATGAAACACTACAAGATCAACATACAATGATATATAATCAAAATGTATTTTACATGATCAGCACACAACTTCACATAATCAGTATAAAAAAATCATAACTCTGACCAATCATAATCAATGATGATCTGGTATGAAGAAAACGTCAATCATTGAGTATGTCTATGATGATCATAGCGTGATACATGCTGATAAAAAAAGAACTAAAAATAGTAATAACAAATAAGAATTACCTGCAGAGAATACATTACCAGACAAATCCGTACACCATTTGGACCTCAACCCTAGAGTAAAAGTCAACTATTCATTACGATGAAGTTTAAATTGAGCAACCATAGACGCCCATTTGGCCAGTAACTCATCTTTAGAAAGGCAGCTAAAAAAGCAATAATTCAATAACTTCTCAAATTCTTTATCTCTATTCATCAACCAACCAAGATGCTTCCTAGCATTCTGACATATATGCCATAAACAAAGGCGATGTTTCAAATTTGGCAAATGTTGTTCAACAACTAGAGCAATAGTCTGGTCTTAATCTGTCATAAATGTCATTGGCTGCTTCCCACCAACACCCTCAATCTATCAAACAACCAACCAAATGTAGAAGTCTTCTCATCCATAAGAAATACATAACAAAAAATAACAGTACCACCATGATTATTGATTCCAAAAAATGGAACACAATACAAACCATACATGTTCGTACGATAAGTTGTATAAAAAATGACAACATCACCAAAACCTCATAATCAATCAGCATCTGTGAATCCTTCCAGTAAAATTTAGAAAGCTGGCCTTCAACAATCTCATATTTGAAGAAAAAACTAGAATCTTCAATGGATCGACGGAAAACCAAATCCACTAACTTCTGGGCATCAATACCTTGACCACTCTTTACTTTCTCCTTTCCAACAAGGTTCCACATATCACGTTTACAAAACCCCACACTTTCAATACCTCATACCCCTTCCATCATAATGTTTCTAGCATCAACAGATTTTATACCAATGCCCAACAACGATAGAAGCATCTTCTTCTTTGTCTCACTAATCTTCCTAGAACCACATAAGAAATGTCTCCACCCCTTTGAACTAAAAGGATTATTGTGTTGCCTAGCATGTTGATCACACATCCATACACCATCCTTCACAACTAACTTGATAAATGTTTTGCAACCACACCTTATAGTTACCCTATTTTGTTCAATAATAGAGGATCACCCACTAGCAAACCCCTCAAGACTACAGTAGAACCACCTCTTAGAAACATAACCATCAACAGACACATGTCAACTCTTTCTAACATCAAATCCACAAGAAACAACATTATCTCTATAACAAATAAAAGACTCATCTTCACCATGAAACTCCCTCACATACAAATAGAAACTATCAAATCCATTAGAATCAACCGAATCATTACTAGTAGATGCAAACAAAAAAGTTGTAAAGACTTTAAAAACAATCTGAACATCATTCAAATATCACAAAATCAGCATACAAACACTGCATGATGAATATCCGTAAGTACACTATCATCATAGGGTACTACATGACTGTGCAATCAGCATGGAACAGTATAAGATCAGCATAGAAATAACCATTGGTGGCAGCCCTTCGGTGGGGACCACCACACTCTTGAGCTTCTACCTCCTTGTCTTGATCACATTGGGCTTCATCTTCTTGCTAGGGTTGAATAACCTGCACAAGCAACAGAATTTGTAGACCGCGCCAGAGTTTTGCCTGGCGGTGGGTCCTTCGATGCTTAAGTCAGTATAGTGAGTGAGCAAAGAGAATGTGCCAGACCTAGGGCAGAGTGAATAGTTACCTTAAATGAATGAATGATGTAGGCTTATATAGTCTTGTCTAATAAGGTGGCATATTCATAATATTTGGTAGGAAATAGGCGGCTTGTGTCAGAGGACAAGTGGCAAAGATATCCAGGAGGCCGACCATCAGGCAACTATATGCTGAGGGCATGACCTCGGTCAGTATACTTGTGTGTTCGGGTATTGTGTCCTCGATCATTTTTAATGGGCCCCTTTCCTGCATTTCTAACTTAAGCGTCTTTATGGGCCTTTTGGGTCTGGTTGGCCTAGTCTGGACCTTGGTGGATTAGTTTGGGCCTATTGGCTATTAGGCCCCCTCGAACAAGGATCTGGCGGATTGGAAGGACTCTAGATCATATGCCTTGATTGAGGGGTCCTTTGTGGTGTTGGTCATTTTGAGAGTTGGGCCCTTTTGAATTTCCCCTCTTTGGTCCTTGGATGCAGATGCATCCATTCAATTAAGAGATAGGGCTTTTTGAATGCCCCCCCTTTGGTTTTCAAATACAGATACATCCGGTCATTTGAGATATGGGGTTTTTTGAATGGCCCCCCTTTGTCCCCCAGATGCAAATGCATCCGGTCATTTGAGAGATGGGGCTTTTTGAATGGCCCCCCTTTGGTTCCTGGATGTAGATGCATCCAATATTTTGAGAGTTGGGGGTTTTTTAATGGCCCCTCTTTGGTTCACGGATGTAGATGCATCCGATCATTTGAGAGATTGGGCTTTTTTAATGGCCCCCATTTAGTTTTCGGATGCAGATGCATCCGGTCATTTGAGATTGTTTCCCGGATACACGTGCATCAGGCCTTCTGTATATTGGGGCCTTGTAAATCGCCCCCATCTGATTCCCGAATACTTTCCTCTGAGCTTTTGTCATCGAAGGCTATTTAGCTCCCGAATGCTTTCCTCCAGGATACGGCAGTTCTGTTTACGCATGAATCTCGGGGCATCTTTATTGCTCAATGATGTAGATTGATTCCTTAGCGATGTTTCGTATTCTCGAACTCACTTTAAGTAGTAGAGATTAGAGTTGAGATCCTCATTCTCATTCTTACTTCCTAGTTCTCCTTGAGCTCTCTCAAGTTTCTTAATAACGGATCGTCCTACTCTCTGTCAGGTGGCGAGCTTCTTTATAGGATGGCGGCGTAGTGGTGGTCGTAGTGGTGAATGTAGCCTACCACAATTTGTGAGAATATTAGCCGACGCCCCAAGTCCTTCCAATGATCTCCTAGAAGAAATTGCCTTTTACCGGTGTCATAAAGCGGTGGTTGATCAAGCTGCCCAGGGTTCTACTTTATTTAGATCTTCTGCCCGAGCCAGGTTCTTCAGGCCTATACTTCGAGATAAATAAGATGGATCATGTTTTTATTTCTCCCTCTATCGTTTGACCCTCTGACTCATGTCTTCTAAGGGTCAAGGGTAATGTGCTTGAAGGGTATTGGTCCGAGGTAGAACATTTCACCAGCAAAGCCACTCTTGAGTTGATTCAGGAATGGCAATCTACATATTTTCTCCCTCGGTTGATCTATACCCGAGTCCCTACCAATAAATGCAAGATTTATGAACCTGGAGTTGGGTGGATGGTCATTTTTAAGGCCGAGCTGGAGTGTGGTCTTATGTTTCCTCCTTCTCCTTTCCTTCGACACTTGGCCAAAGCTCACAGGGTAGCGGTTAACGAGTTTAGCCCAAACACATACAACCATATAAATTCTTTCCTAACCCTTTGTGGAGCCTTCGATGTTTCCCCCCTCTTCCAGACGTTTCTTCAATACTATAAGGTGATGACCAAGGCCCAGAGTTTATTTTATTACTTCGGGTCCCAAGGGACGTCCACAATAAAATACAACTTTGCATGAAAGTGTCCAACCAGCCGCAAGGGGTGGCATAAGGACTTTTTCTTCATTCGGCCTGATCCTTCCTGGAAACTTCAGACGGCTTGGAAAGTTGGGGATCTCATCAATTTCAAGGTTCCATGCCGACTTATTGGTGACCCTATTTCAAAGGAGAACTACACTACGTTCCATAATAAGCTTTGCCAATTGGTGAATTGGTTCGGTGATGATCCAGGAGAGTTGTTCCCAATGCCCCTTCACTGGCGTCTGATTACTCAGGACGTCTTTACTCATCTGGGTTTCATAAAGGGTGACCTCGAAGCTCTGAGGGTCTGGTCTTCTCCTCATATGGCTCAGGATATAGCATTAGTCTGACGTCTCTGGCGGGAAATATCTCACAAGGCTTTTCTCGAAGGTTTCTTTTCTACCCTTTGTCCTTTGTTCACTTTAGTATTAACTCTAAGTGTTTTGTCTTTTTGCAGAGATGGACTTTCCTGATTACGACGATTTCAACTTTGAGGATGTCTTGCGATCCACTATTGAGGGTACTCCTGCCCCGGCCACAGTCAAGGAGGCCGAGAGCACCAAAAAGTGAGACCCAAAGAGAAAGAAAGGCTCAGGTTCTGCGGCGCCGATGGCAGCTGTCGTAGAGGATGCCCCTGATGGTTCATCCGAGGTGGCTGATTTTTTACATCCTGAGGCTACTAGAAATGAGGATCCTCAACGTCAGACTTTGGTCGACCTTCTTCAGATTCCTCCGGGCGTCAACATGGACTACATATATGAGACAATTGAGTCTCCTGATGCCAAGAGGAGGCAGATCGCCTGGGGAAAGTATAAGAGATTCGTCCCTACTGACAAAGCGCTCGAGGATCTTCTCCCGATGGAGTACATGCTAGGTAAGGATTGTAAACTAGTTAACTTGAAATCTCATCCTTTCTGGCCCATTCTCTATAATTTGTGTCATATTTTCAGGGATGATCCTCTTCACAAGTTGTCCCATTGTCATTGTTTCACTCTAGGTCTGGACTTGAGGGAGGCTCAAGAGAAAAGGCGCCAACAGAGGGATTCCAAGCTCCATCAGTTGGAATCAGATTTAATCCCTCGGGAGCCTAGTTGGCTCATTCATGATGACCGGAGCCTCTTTGATGAGGAAGATGCCAAGTCTATAGCTCCGGAGCTATGGAAGGGGGCTACTACAGCCCGGACCATGGACGATCTCCAGAACCTCTTTCTGGACCTAGACGTGATAGCCTCTAGACTAGCCGTTCAGGCAACTCAAGTACCATCTTTGGTTTTTCTTTTCATCTCTCTTTTTTGTACTGACTTATCTTTGGTTATAGGTGAGTTGTCTGGATGGATATATGACCTAGTTGGTTAGGGCCAGCAGTTCTGTTTAGTCCAAAGCTGAACTAAGGGCCACCCAGGCCTTGTCCGTTGTGCCCAAGATGATTCAGAGGATCAACCTCTATGAACAAGTCTTGGAGCAGCGAGAAGGCTTGGGAGAGGCATTCGAGCTTCCAATGGATGAGGTTCAGGCAGAACTGGAATTTGTAAGGGGTATATAGGCTAAGATTGCAGCCTTTGCCAAGGCTGAGGAAGACTTGTCTAAGGTTATGGCCACCCAAATCGCTCGGTTGAAGGCAGCCGAAGATTTCATCTTCAAGCTTCAAGCGGAGAACAAGCTTCTCCAGAAAAAGGTTGAGGAATACGAGGTCGATTTTACAAACCTGAAGAACCATACCAAAATAGATATGGACAAGCTTCAGGCAAAAAATGACAGACTCGAGGCCAACTTGAAGACGGCGTTCGAGAAACTTGTCGAGTTCGGCAAGAAGATGAGACAGGTGGTTGTCCAGGCGGTGGGGAAATTTAATGAAGGTTTCTGCCTCGCTCGTAGGCAGATCGTAAGCTTGAACCCAGAGGTTGAGTTCTCGGGTATAAATGCCAAGGAGGGATACACTATTGATCCTTCCTACTTCGGCCTAGAGTTCCTTCAGCCTCCAATGACTTTGGAGCCCATTCTTCCAGAGTCTTCAGTGATTCCTTCGGAGGAGCCTTCAGGAGTGCATCCTTCTACCCCTCCTCAGGATAATTAGAGGATTCTGCTTTAGCTTATGTTTTTTTTTTGAATGCCTTCGGGCTTCTTTCATAGTAATCTAACTATCTACCTTCAGGCTTTTATCAATGGGAGCATTGTTTTTTGAGCACTTGGATTTTATAGAGGTTCGGCATAAGCCTGCATCCTTTTCTTTACCTTTATTCAATCTACTGGAGTACTTGGCAATTTTAAATGTATAACTTCTTAAGGGCTTCGGAATGGTAAGAACATTCGAGCTCGTTGCCCTCGGCATCCCAAAATCTATATACTCCTCTTCTTTCCTCACCAATCACTTCAAAGGGACCTTCCCATGTTGGCCCGAATACTCCTCCCTTAGATTTTCTTGAACCTATTTTTGTTTGCCTTAGGACTAAGTCTCCAATGACTATTTGCTTTAGCTTCACTTTAGAATTGATGGATTTGGCTGTTCTTTCTTGGAAAGATTTTCTTCTGAGTTCAACTTCCTCTCTTTTGCCTTCAAGAAAATCCAAGTTAATTCTCAATCCTCTCTCATTTTCACTCTACTCGAAGCCTTGTGCTCGAAGGGAAGGATGAGTCACTTCGATTGGAATTAGTGCTTCAGTGTCGTATGCCAGTGAGAAATGGGTTTCTCCAGTCACCATTCTTGGAGTGGTTTGGTAGCTCCACAAGACATGTGGAAGTTCACCGGGCTACTTTCCTTTGGAGTTTCCTAGTCTCTTCTTTAGTCATTCTTTGATGGTTTGGTTCGAGACTTCTACTTGACCATTGCTCTGAGGATGTGCCACCGGGGCAAAGTGGAGTTTTATGCCAAACTCTTATGTGAAGTCTTGGAAGTTGGAACCCTGAGTCAGTGAACTATGATCCATTGTCTGTAACAATGACCTTTGGGCATCCGAATCTGCATATGATGTTTCTCCTTATGAACTTGCGTATGTTTTCGGCTGTAATTATGGCCAGTGGTTCGGCTTCTATCCACTTGGTGAAATAATCAACTGCTACTATGTTGGAATTCTCTAGCGCACTAAGAACTTCATAAGTTAGTATTCCTACTCACTACAACTAATAGTAGTTGTGAGTTCAAGCCAGAAGAAGA
>JBBYHH010346800.1:0-12152 GCA_038382905.1 Daphne laureola | reverse complement strand
TTTTGGTAAAATGACTCGATAGTCATATTTTAATTTCCTGAAGCGGAATATCTCAAAGATAAACCTCAAATCACTTCTCGGGACTCGGAAAACATCATAAAACATGTCCCGCACGCTTGAACATAAAGTCTCGGTAATTACAGATTTTGCCCGCCGGCAATTTTATTTTCAGATTTCCACCATTTTTTCGGTGGTGACTGTAACAATACTGTTGATCGTTGTCATCGTCGGTGTCAACCCCGATCCAACTCTATCACTGGTCCTCATCAAGCCAACATGGTGTATCACTCGACTCCCCCTAGATTCCATACCCCTAAGCGTGGAAACTCCCCTGCCCCATGGCATCTCGATACAGCTGCCACTCATCATATGACTGCTGATACCTCCTCACTTTACCACACTTAACCATACTTGGTGTGGGATCAAGTTACAGTTGGCAATGGTCAAGGTGTGCCAATATTGCACTCTGGTAAAGCTCTTATTCCTTCATTATCTTCTAGCAAATCACTTCACCTAAACAATGTTTTACATATCCCTAACATTACTCATCCTTTACTCTCAGTCAAACAATTTTCCACTCACAATTCTTTATTCTTTGAATTTTGGCCTGACCATTTTTTTGTGAAGGACTAGAGGAGCAGGGAAACCCTGTTGCAAGGCCGGAGTAGAGGCGGACTGTATGAGCTTCTAGTTCAACACCATACTCACAAAACTGACCCTACACTCTCTCTACCAAAATCGGTTAACATCTCTGAAGCCCCTACACCACTTGACTAGCATGCTCGTTTAGGTCATCCTCATGCTCATACCGTGTCCTCTCTTATTAGTCATAATAACTTAGATGTTTCAAAAACTGACTATTTTTCTTCAATAAGGCATTGTGCTGCTTGTCGCTTAGGAAAGTTAGCTCGTTTACCAGTAGCTACTGTCGAGCACACTAGTAGTGCCCCTTTTCAAATCATACATTTAGATGTTTGGGGTCCCTTCCCCACTTTATCTAATATAGGATTTCTTTATTTTGTTTTATTTGTAGATGATTTTACTCATTTTACTTGGCTCTATTGCATTAGGAATAAAAGTGATGTTTATACAATTTTTCTTGATTTTGAAGCCTTAATTTCACGCAAATTTCACTCCAAAATTAAAGCTTTTCACTCTGACTGGGGAGGGGAATATCAAAAACTTCATACATACTTCAAACACCAGGGTATTATTCATCGTATTGATTGTCCTTATACACATGAACAAAATGGATTATCTGAGAGAAAAATTAGACATATTGTTGACACTGGTCTCACTTTAGTAGCTCAGTCTCATGTACCTTTTTGATTCTGGTCATATGCTTTTTGTTCTGCCATCACCTCCATAAACACATTACCCACTTCGGTTTTAAATAACCAATCCCCTTTCCAAAAGTTGTACAACATCACACCAAAATACCAAGACATGCGCCCCTTTGGTTGTACTGTGTACCCTTATCTTCGTCCCTACAACACCAATAAGTTTAACTATTGCAGTCAACCATGTGTGTATCTTGGTTTAGCTCAAAATCATGTTGGTTTTTATTGTCTTGATCACACATCCGACCATATTTACATTGCTAAACATGCTCTCTTTGATGAAGCCAAATACCCATATGCCTCTACTCATGTTTCTCCTGCACCACCTTCTACATCGGCGCCTGGAGTGCTCATACATACGCCACTACTTCCACCATCTACTTCAGGTAACTTTTCTACTCCTCTCACACAAAATTTGCACCCCGAGCACTACCATGTGGCTAATACAGACCTCCCTGAGCCACAACCTGTGAAAACTCCTGCTCCCCTTAAACCTAATCTTGTACCTACTTCTGTCTGTACTCGGCCTCTCCCATCACCCCCAGGCCTCAACCTAATTGTTGATCTTACCTCATGCACACCAACCAACCCTGATCCACCACCTATCACCCGCACACACCCTATGGTTCAGCAGTCTCCCTCTAAACGTAGACCACCTCAAGC
Organism: Daphne laureola; assembly: GCA_038382905.1. Classification (NCBI taxonomy): domain Eukaryota; kingdom Viridiplantae; phylum Streptophyta; class Magnoliopsida; order Malvales; family Thymelaeaceae; genus Daphne; species Daphne laureola. The sequence goes on along the minus strand of JBBYHH010346800.1, from coordinate 10,149 downwards.
TCACATTGTCCTAACCGAGACCACCTCTCTCAACTATATTGACATTGAACCTCACACATTTAAACAATCCATGGAGTACAATTTTTGAAAAAAGGCTATGTTAGAGGAGATGTCTGCACTCACAGCCAACACCACTTGGACTCTTATTCCTAAACCTTTATATGCTAATGTTGTGGACAATAAGTGGCTTTTCAGGATTAAAAGAAAGGCAGATGGATCCATTGACCGGTAAAAGGCTCGGCTGGTGGCTAGAGGTTTTACTCAGTAATATGGTGTTGACTTCAAAGAAACCTTCAGCCCTGTCATCAAGGCCACAACAATTTGGGTTCTTTTAGCTCTGGAAGCTATGCACAAGAGGTCTATAAAGCAAATTGATGTTTCAAATGCCTTTTTGCATGGTCATTTAGAGGAGGAGATTTATATGCCACAACCCTCGGGCTATATTAACTCTAAACACCAAGACTATGTATGTCATTTACATAAGTCCATCTATGGACTGAAACAAGCCCCCCGAGCTTGGTACTCACGACTCACTACCTTTCTACTTAGTATTGGCTTTGTTTCCTCTGTTGCAGATTCCTCTTTACAGATTTGGCGACATGAGTAGCATGTGGTGTACTTAATAATATATGTATATGATATTATAGTCACAAGTTCATCACCATCTCTCATCCAATTGGTCATCCGTAAGATCCAACAAGAATTTTCGGTCAAAGATTTGGGTGACCTCCACTACTTTCTGGGTCTTGAGGTGAAACAAACAGAGTCTGGTATGCTTCTCACTCAACAAAAGTACATATATGACATTCTTACTAGGCATGGTCTTAATGATGCCAAGCCCTGCTCTACGCCAATGGTTGTATCATCTATATCCAAATTTGAAGGCAATGTTCTTACTGATGATGCTGAAACATATCGCAAAATCATTGGCTCTCTACAATATCTTACCATCACTAGACCGGACATCTCTTTTAGTGTCAACAAGCTATGCCAGTTTATGCACAAACCTATAGATGTTCATTGGAAAGCTTTGAAGAGGCTCTTAAGGTATCTCAAGGGCACGGCTGCTCTAGGTCTTCAATTGTCTGATTTTAAGGATCTTACCTTACAATGTTACACAGACAGTGATTGGGGAGGGGACCCAGATCAACGTCGGTCTACCAGTGGGTATGCTATATACCTTGGTAAATCTCTCATCTCATGGATGTCTAAAAAGCAACCCACTATAGCGCGGTCTTCTACCGAAAGTTAGTACAAAGCAATTGCTAATGCCACCTCGAAACTTATATGGTTACGATCTCTGTTTTAGGAGCTTGGTATTCTTATCTCCTAGCCTCATATTTGGTGTGATAATGTTGGTGCTACCTATCTCACATCCAACCCAGTGTTCCATGCCAGGATGAAACATATAGAGCTTGATTATCACTTTGTTAGGAACAAGTTTTACAAGGGCTTCTTCTTGTCAAATTTGTCCCCTCCTCTCATCAGATTGCCGATCTTTTCACCAAACCCTTGTCTTAACAATGTTTTCAGGAGCTTCATCAAATTCTTCATCTCGATTGATGCAAGGGTTTGTCGGGGAGTGTTAAAGGAAGAGTTTAATTGTAATTATAATCCCTATTCCTACTCTTTAGGGATTATTTATTCTTTCCTTGTTCTTCATTTCTTGTGTATATATATACACCTTGTAATTATGATTTATGTAATCAATTCACTATAGAATCAATTCAAATAGTAAGGATAAAAGTCCAATGGTTGGTTGGGGGAGTCAGCGTAAGAGGGCTCGAGTGGAGAAGGTAAAACCGCCTGAGTCAAAAGTGGAGGAGCTACCGCCGGTTTCTTCTCCTTCAGCGGGGCTGAGCTTGAGCTCGCACTACCTGGTTGAAAGAGTCCTCATGTAAGTGATTGCATGGGTTTGGAGCTCCCATGTGGAATCACCTTCATCTAGCTAGAAGTTCGGTAGTGGTTTTTCTTGTGGTTGGATTAGTGCTTCAGTTTTTGGATTTGTTCGTCTCTAGCTTCTTTGCAAGTGTGCATGGTGTTGGCAAATACCCCGAGCCACGTCCATACTTGAAGATGATGTGTTTTTCTTGCTAGATTATTTAAAATCTTTATGAGTTGGTGATGGTCTTTGCACCCTAGACGGTTTTGATTTATGGAGACAAAGGTAGTCTCTTTGATGATTCACGAGTTTTGCTCTCATTATTTCCTATCTGTTTGCTTTCAGTTTTGCTAGTCTCCTTTCTAAACATTTTTTATTGGGTACTTTAATTTGCCCTAAGACCTATTCGTTCTTGTTTTAGCCCCACTCGATTTTGGAGACTCTAGCAACTTGTTGCAGGTTTTACCTGCTTTTTTTCTTAGTGTGGAATCCTCATTTCTTAATAGTTTAATGCCCTTTACAAATTCAAAAAAAAATGCGATAAAGTTTGTGTTCTCCCTTATTTACGCACTCAAGTCTTTGACATTTTTTATGTAATACAATATTGAATGGCATGACAATATGTATGTACAAATGACGTATGATGATTCATCATAAGATAGCGTTCTATTAAAACTTTTGGTTTGGTTTTGTTGATATCTAATTTTGTCCAAGGTAAAACTTGACAATCATTTTTGCTTAATTAGGGCATACACTAACAAACCTAGTGTTGGTTTGGGTAAGTTCGGAAATGTAATAAAGGACTCAATTGCTCATCTTATCAATCTTGGAGGAAAAAGTGGTGGCTTGCCCATTCTTGATCACCAAGCAAAATTTTAAATTCATTCGAGAAAGAAAATCTTGATCAAAATAGGATTGTAATTCTCACAAAATTTGGTGATTTCTACCAAAGTGATTCCACCCCAATCCTAATGAATTGACTATAAATAGAGCTTCCAATTCGCTAAAAAATCATCTGAAAAAATAATCCAAACGAGGCTTCAGACTAAGACTTGTTCTTTTTCTTGACCGCCGAAACTACATCTCCAACACATCTCTTCTTAAAAAAAAACAAGCTTTGAATTACCCGCCGATAATCACTCCCCCAAAACTGTCATGCCTCCAAGAACCCGAATCTACCTTCATCTCCATCGGAAGTGGCTGGATTGCAAGAAAATCATCGGTACCCGTTTCTAAACAAGCGCTCGACCCGTTATTTTCTCCTCAACTGAGACGTGATTGGTCGTTACAATAAGACCTCCAACAGGTTATTTTGCTTATGTGGCAAATAAATTAACCTAGTAAAACTCACAAATCATCCTATCTATCAAATTTATGGAAATCGGTCACTATATTTCTAATTCTTCATCTTCCTCTTCCTCTTCTTCTTATTCTTCTTGTTTTACTCTGGAAAACACTACGGCCTCTCCCGCAGTACCTACTACGGGCTTGGCCGTAGTAAACCTTGTTTTCTCTACGTAGTGATTGTTGCGTGCATGTTTTCATCATTATTGTTTATTTTCGTTATACCTGATGTGTGTGGGAATGAAAGAAGTTGTTTTTTTTTTTTTTGTTACCATTTTTTCCAACATATGAAACACAAATCTCTGATCTGCGGCGTGCCTTGAAGTCTGGTAGCCTTTAGCAATGAGTCCATTTATTGCCCTCTATGACTGCTGGTTGTGAGTACCTTCATTAACTTGTTGATTGCATTTAGGGCTTCTTAGCATTGCTCCAATATGTGTTCTCGATAAATGTTCTATTGCCTTAGGTTTTCACCAAATTTGTGTTTATACATAATTCTAATGTTGTTTGAGAACGGTTGACAAAAATTCTGTTCTTTTTGTTTTGAAGGGAATCAAACCAAAATATTTCAGTTTGATTCTAATTTGGGTTTTCTCCTATTTAGACAATTCAGTTCTCACTCTTAGCCACCGGAAAACTGAAAATCTAACATTAATTTACAATTTTATTATAAACTAAAATGTTTGAAGGATAATATTTACCTCCAATCTGGATTAGAGGAAAGTCATCCAACCTGTATACGTGACATGATATTATTGATTAGTGGGTGCACCCACTATTTATTACGGAACTGCCACTATTAATTACAAGACTGGTAGTTCCGAAATTATTAGTGTTGGTATCCACTACTAATAACATACCGCGTATATAAGTTGGAGGACTTTCCTCCAACCCGGATAGGAGAAAAATATTATTCTTCCGAATGGATAATATTTACCTCCAATCCAAATTAGAGAAAAGTCCTCCAATTTATATACTCGACATGATATTATTGGTTAGTGCACGCATTATTGATTGATTCCATAAAAGGGCATGTAACAGTAGTAACACGCAACATGAAGTAACACGTAACATGATTCTGAATGGGCCTTGTCATTTCCTTATCCACACATTCTCTTGACCGAAACCCAGATCTTCAACAACTTCCACAGGTCTCCTATGATTAATTTGACTTTCATTTTTGTTAGGGCCAACATTTTCTACAAAATTTCTTTAGCCCTTCAAGATCTCTCTAAGCCATTTTACTCTTTGCTTATTGGGCCCTTTGCTTTCATACGATTTGTTCAATACGAAATAAACAAACAAAATAAATTGAGGGTCCAATAAACAAAATTAAATAATCTAGAGGTGCGCGTAGAACATGTACGATGAAGAAGATAATATTTTATTTATATAGTATCAAAACGAAAGACAACAATTAATTAAACTGATGAAAGAGTGTAACATGCTTTATTATGATCATAACTGAAAACAGATACTCCTATATTGAAAAGACCATAAAGACACGTATAATAATTATAGGACTGATCGATCCTTGGCCTCATCTTAATTAACGTTATTGTTGGTGAAATGGGAAATTAATTTGCAGCATGATGAAAAGGATAGGACCGATTTGTAACAACTAAAACATAAGGAGGGAATTTGCAAGAATGCTATAAAGGATTCGGACTTTATATACTTTCTTGCTCATGGAACATTGGAGGTGCCGCCGTCAGTACTAATAATCTCCTCATTTGCAAGGTAATATACCTCCTCGGGCTCCGGCTCCGGTACCGGCCGTGGCACTTCTGGTGGTTGTTTCTTCGGGTCAAAGCAATAGAAGCAGTAAGATCCTTCTATTTCCTCTACTGTATCAAAATCACAAAATGCCCAACCAAGTTCCACTTTTCCGCTCACGTAGTCTTTGAAATTTTTCTTACACGTCTCTAAGCCTTCTTCACAAGAACCCACGTAGTCGGTTTCCTTGCAGTCTTTTTTCGTCAATGTTGATCCTACGGAAAATCCAAATTGTAAGGTGATGTGATTTGTGTCTGTAGTTGTATTTCATAATATGAAGTTAACTTGTGATTAATGAAATAGCCGAAGATCAATGTCCTTGATAGCACATCTGGTACAAGGCTAACCCTAATCTTGATATGATATACTAAAATATTAAGCTAGTAGATCAGTATTTAATTAGGATAGCACAGAAGTTAGAGGCAACTTCTTAATATGTACTTCAGAGAAAGTAGATGAAAGTATTTGTCCTTATCATATGTATATATATGTGATCTATGAAGTGCACTGGAGTGAAAATATTACCTCTTGACCAAAGATACTCCCTTCGTCCTTAATTAATTCATATATTTGATTTTCATGTTTCAAGATTCAATAATTGACTCAAATTTTTATAAAGATAAATATTAAAAAAAGTTTCATAAAAAATATATTCTCTCCTTCCCAAAAAGAATGTTACGTTTGACTTTTGATGTTGTGTTTGATTAAAAAAATTCGATAAAAATATATTGTAAAACTACAAACATTGATTTATCATTTGCATATAATTTATTTTACCTTGTATAATAAAAAAATAAAAAAAATAAATTATAAATTAAATACTGAAAACAACGTAACATTCTTTTTGGGACGGAGGGAGTATATATATATTTAGATAAAGAATATTTAACTTAAAATGCCTTAATACACATAAAAAAATCATAAATTTAATATTATGAAATAACAAAAATAAATATATATGAATTAATTGAGGGCGGATTGAGTATTACCTTTGGGGATGAATTCGCAGAGGATGATGATGATGCAGAGAAGTAGAAGAAGACGGATCCATCTACCACCACCTGCAGCTGTGTCCATGGATACCTGCATATAGCATTTTTAGCCATTAATGGTTTTAGTTTGTTACTGCACGGCCCCAGGTCGGAAGCTAGCTGCTGTCTGCAACCACCGTTATGGCTGGCCGCTTCACCACCGGCCTCAGCCTTGTTGCGCTCATCAAGAGATCGACGGCCCGAACGGCCTGATTTCATATAACCGTACGTCAGCACACATCGAGCCGACAAGGCTAAGGAGCAGTGAAAGTGAAACGGAGCCCCGGCTAACCACAGTTCACTCCGGCACAACGGCTAACGGATCTTGTACGAAAAAGCAAAGCCAAAAGCACCCAGAAAACAAGAAAACTCACTGTCAAGAAGAGGTTATAATAGAAAACTTAGAGAGCTGTGGATCAAGACAATATTTGCAACAACAAGGCCACCCAAAGCAACTTTAATTTGTTCTGATATATTTGTAAGTCAAGCGAATTGTTCCAACAATATTTATAGCCTCATTAGCTTGTACCTTCATCACTTTTGTCCCGATAGATTCAATACAATCATTTGAAATACATCGATCATGTTAAAGGATATACTTCGTTTGATTTAAAATTTGTCTAGATAACATCACGGACGATCTAAAAAAAGCGCTAAACACCTGTTACCTCTCTAAACTATTGTTATTCAAATATTTTAGTCTTTAAATTATAATTTGATGTGACTCATCTCTAAACTTTGCGTCATGAAGCATTTTGCCCTTTGACCATACCGGATTAGTTGTCTTAAGGGTAAAATATATCCTAACCCCTAAAATACTACCCACTTTCACTTAAATATCGAGAAATTTTCAACGTCTACATTTCATGAGGAGGCTAAGAAGAATCATCTTTTTCTTGGACTGTTCCATCAGTCTCTACGCGCACCGCTTCTCCTCCCACTCATCTCTCCTTCTGTTCAATGATTTGATTCTTTCTTTTACACAGCTATCAGGTGATGTACATATACAAAGAAGAGATGTGAGTACAAATGACACAAAGCACAATACAGTCTGTAGACAGCCGTCAAATTGAGAGGCTACAACCACTGCTGCACATCCAGGAGCTAACTCAAAAACAACCCACTCCTGTTAAGGAGCGCAGGATACTCCACCTGAAAAATAAGAAAGAAAAAAAACAGGCAAAACAGAAGCAAGCCAGGCAACGCCAACTGTCAACCGGCCTAGCCCACCCCATTCGCCGTTGTCAACAATGGGGCTAATTAATAACCAATCACCCCAAGAAATACTCATCTTCTACTTTCTACTACTTATCCAAAGGAAAGAAAGCACTTGAATGTCCGCAAGGATTGATGCCGGAATACTTTACATGACCAAGTTGTTCGGAGCTTTCCAAAGCACCCCAGCAGTAATGTATGAGATCGCTTGCCACACCTGCACCACTTTAGAAGGGACTAGTGAGATGAAGTCCCCACCAAGAACTTCAACAAGATCTAGAAGGCCTCAGACATCCGTGTTGTACCAAAGAGTCACAACTTGCCAAACATCCGTGGCACGGGGGCACCGAATGAGAACATGATCTAGCGTCTCAGTGGTGTCAAAACACAACACACACAAAACTGAATCAACCTCAACTCCTCGTTGCTGAAGCTGGTCACGCTCCAGAATGTAGTGACGAGTGGCTCGCCAGATGAACAGATTCACTTTCTTGCGGGCTATGGAACACCAGCGCATTGGGATGTCCTGGCTAGGGGTGGTAAACGAGTCGAGCTGGCTCGCGAGCGGCTCGAGCTCGAGCTGGAACCACATTAAACGAACCAAACTTCACAAGCCACGAACTCGAGCTCGAGCTGAAATTTTGATTCGAGCAGCATAAAGAATCGAGCTCGAACCTTTAAGGTTCTGTTCGAGCCAGCTCGCGAGCCAATTCGAGCTAGAAGTATAAAACGAATCGAGCCATATTCACGAGCCATTTTGAGCTCAAACAGTCAAACCACGTTAAACGAGCCGACCTTCACGAGCCACGAACCCAAGGAAAATGATGATTTTGGGATAATTTACAATTTAATCCTTATTTTTTCCTATTTTAATTAATTAAGTACTTAAGTTTTTCGAGTTCACGAACTATCGAGCCGAATTCGAACATTAAACGAGCCGAGCTCGAGCCATTTTTTTCGAGCTCGGCTCGAACGAACTCGAACTCGAGCCACTCCAACGAACTCGAACTCGAGCTCGAACATGTGATGTTCGAGCTCAGTTCGGCTCATTACCACCCCTAGTCCTGGCCCGCTAACAACTTCCATGTAGTCATTTGGGACAATTGACGGATTGTAAATACTTCGTCCGTTGTCGATGCCCAGCACCAAGAATCCAGGCTATCGATCTTCAGAGAAAAGTCCTGCAAGAGTGTCAGTAAATTTTGAAATTAACCTTCCGCCCTCCCCCACAAAGGTCTTCTCCAACTCTAGCTCCAACTTGACTCTCGTTCACCCCACCTAGTCTTCTCTAGAATCGAACTATCCTCGGATGAGTCTAACTCATATAACCTCTTTAATGGACACTCACCCATCCAAACATCTTCCCAGAACTTCGTCATGTTACCCGCTCCCACGACCCTTAAGAAAAGGTTTTTGAAATCATTTTTCATACCCTCTACCTCCGCAGCTGCCTTACTAATTTCTTTCCACACACTCCAACCCACTGGCTCTTCTCTCAGCTGAAGAGTGTCAGGTCGACCTCCATAAATACTTGCTACTAATTTCGCTCGGAACCGCTCCCATTCGAAAAACCATCTTCACTCCCACTTTTCCAACAAGGCTAAGTTCTTCCCTCTCAAGCTACCCACGCTCAAACCCCTCGCTTCACTATCTCCAAACAACCTTTAAATCTTAACCCAAATCATATTCCTACCCTCATGTGTAACCCCCCAAAAAAATTTGTTTCTGATTGTTTTGATTTTTTTCACAACTTTGATAGGGGCACGGAACACCGAGAGGTGATACAGGGACAAACTTCCAAGAACCAACTTTAACAACGTGAGACAACTTCCGATTGACAGAGATTTAGTCTTCCAACTTGAGAGCGTATTTTCCACTTTTAAAACCACATGGTCCCAACTTTTTACGCGGCTCATATATATTCGCCCCCACCGGGAGACCCAAGTACACAAACAATAGGAGCGCCACCGAGAAACCCAAAGATCGAGCTACTCTGGACACTTCCTCAGTGGCCACACCAACGCCAAATAACATACTCTTCTCAAAATTGATTTTCAGACCTGACGCTGCTTCGAAGCATTGAATGAGGCCCATCAACAATTTTGCATTTTCCGCCGACCACTCGCCACAAAAGACCCTGTCATCTATGAACAGAAGGTGTGAGAGATTCACCCTGTCAGCTCATACCTTCATAGGACAATACACGCCCTAGCTTACCGCCTCCTCCATCATTTATATTGACTAAAATCTTGTGGGGATAGTACATACACGTCCTAGCTTACCTTCATGCCACAATATACGTTGGAAGGTCACAAGATGGGTTTGGGAATTGTCTTTGACTCGGAAAAAAATTAAGTAGCGGAATGAATGAGGCAGCTGATTGTTTTTAGAGAGAGAGGGGCAGTGATGAGGAGGAGCATGATGCTTATGAAAGTTTCTTTATATCTTAGGGATATGCATTTGAGCGGGTCGATCCGCTCCAAGGATTGATGCTTTCGATCTCGTCTTTTTGTGGACCTCTCCACTCTATTAGTGAATCACATTAACCCAATCCGCTCCACACAAAGTCACTAAAGCATATTTTTAGAAAAAGTTTTGGTCCTTTTATTATTATTAAGTTCAGGAACTAAATATGTTGATATTTTTGGGTCATTTTTTAACTTATTTTAAAGTACGAAGACCAATTTGTAAGAATAAAATTTTCAAAGTTTGAGGACTATTTTCTAATTTTTTTTAAAGTTTAAGAACTAAGTTCATGTCAATAAGGTACGTTGATGTGTATGGAAGGGGTGCATTTGTCACCCCCGCCCCCGTGCCCCGGCACTGCGGATGGGAATAAGAAGGACGGTCGGATGAGAGCGGCGGCGGGCGGTGCATGTCGTTGCTAGACTATTCTAAGTT
>JBBYHH010346690.1:0-12153 GCA_038382905.1 Daphne laureola | reverse complement strand
CCATGTTGTGTCCAATTCCACCTTTTCCCGCACAAGACCAAAACAACCCCTCTTCGAACCACGTCCGATGTCCGACAAATCCCCATCTCCAAACCATGATACCATTCATATCAATCTTAACAGTACTGACCCCAAAATCCATCCTCATGAGCGTAATTGCAAAAAATAGAGTGGATTTGGGGTCTCTTCTAAAGGAAGCCATCTAGTGCCCAAAAGATGGCATCTCAACCACTCCTTCCAACAGGACCGAGAGAAAATCAAACACAGAGCAAACCCACCAGACAACAAATCGCAATCGAGATGGGCCGGACTCAGCCACAAAACCGGCGACACATGCCGGCCGGCGGAGGCATCGAACAGGGCATGAGACAGCCTCCAGCTGGTGGGGCACCGAGGCGGCAATCTCTGGGAATGCAGTCGCGCCCAGAACAGAGAGGAGCAGCGGGAGGCGGTGACAAGAGGGAACCACCAAAACAGCCGACCAGGTCGGCCAACGAAACAGGGACGACAACGGAACAGTAACCGAGAGGCATCATCAAAAGCATAAAGGGGCATAGCAAAAACACTGGACTTCACGCCAGAAAGAATCAATAGGGATCGAAGAACGGGAGGCTGGCCGGAAATCAAAACAGATGGAACGGCAGCGGTGGCAGGATCTGGGTATAAAACCCTAGGGGACATGTCGCCAGCTATCTTCAACATGCCCTTAATTACTCCTTCCATCCCATTATTTTAGAAACATATTTTGATTGAACCATTTTAAATGGAGCAAGTTTTGTGTTGACTTGCCAAATGGAATAGTCCAATAGATTATAGAGACATAGTAGTTTTTCTCTCTTTCTTTCTTTCCTTTCCTATTTCAATTAAAGAGTGTTTTTTTTTTCACTCATTTTTTCATTAAAATTCTATCAATCATCAAATCAAACATTTTCTTTAGATTTATCCTACATAAACATCATATCAATTTTAAATATCGCATCAAAATTTCCAAATTATTAATAAAAAAAATTACAAAAAAACAAAAAAAACAAAAAAATATTACTAGCATCAAAACAGGTAATTTGTCATAAAAGCAAAGGTATACATGTTCTTCCAAATCAAGAAAAAGATTCATTGTAGTGGGGCTTCGCTGGCTGGAGCGTCGGCGCCCTATTCCCTTTTTATTTTTATAATGGTTGAGTTCATTGCATTTTGAAAAATTATTTTAATTTTTTTTTTAAATGTATGCTTTAATTGACCGATGAGAAATATATGAATGACAAAATTTGAAAAAAAAATATTTTATTAAAAAATTATAAATTTAAAGTTGTTAAATGTATTGAGAGTCAGAAAGTTACAAATTTGTTTTGAGAAAAGGAGTTGGTGATGTGAGGGAATAGGTTTCACTTAAATTATTTATACAAAGAATCTGTCAAAACATTTCTAAAAATATCTTTGTATACTATAAACATCGATGAGTATTTGTTACTTTCATTCATCCAAAAAAGATTCTACGTATTATTTTTTTGGCTGTTCCCAAAAAAATTGAATGTTTCTTTTTAAGAAAACACTTTAACATCATTTTTACCTTTTAACAATCAACTTATCTTCCCATCTGAAGTATTATTTTTATCTCTGTCGAAAGTGCACAAAGAGATGTTACTACTCCATTTTACATGAATAATGGGAGCTTTCAGATTCTTTTTCACATAATTCAGGTCCACTTTTGCTGAACCAGGTAACTAGATGAGCAGTTTAGGTTGCAGAAGGAGAGAAACCTGTCACAGGTTCAAGTTGATGTTTAACTCTTTAAAATTCCGTTTAGTTATAAAAAAAATTTAGAATTTTCATTTCAAATTTTCTTTACAAATAATTTGGATGTATAACTAGTTATTAAAAAAAGAATTTTTTTTTTCAAAATTTTAGAAAACTCATGGATTAAAATAGAAAATCTTATTTTGAAATTTTAACACGAGAGTTTTCTAAAGTTTTGAAAACAAAATTTTCTCTCTCTAATAACTAGTTATACATTCTAACTATTTACAAATGAAACTTAAAATTAAAATTATAGAAAATTTTCATAACTAAACGAATCCTAATAATCTTAACTGGAGGACAACTAGTTGTAGATCAAACACACCATGTTCTTTGTTTGACTTCTTTTTCACTCCCAAAACCCTCACACACACCATGTTCTTTAGTCAACCAGGGGATTAATCGGCGGTGAAGACGACGATGGGGATGGTTAAGAATGGAGGATCTTAAACTGGTTAGCGTCAAGCCTCCTCTGTTGAATAACTTGATTCTGAAACCTGAATCTCATAAACACTCAGCTACATTTGCCATTCTATCTGGGGAAGTGCATTTTTGGTTATACAAGTTTTCTAATTTTAATGATTGAGTCTTCTAAGTTTTAAAACGAACAATTGAGTCCTATAATAACGGTTTTTGTCAGGTAGGTGATGAACGACTAATGTGGCGATCAACTTAGAGACTCAATTGTTAAAATGAGAAAACTTGTAGGACAAAAAATGCACTTCCCTCACATAAGCACTTGCAGTGAAACAGTGAGAAATTATACTAGTACTACATATTTATGGTAGTATATTGTAGATGAATAGTGCCTAACCAATAGTATTAGGCCACTTTATCCTTTTTTTTTTTTTTTTTTTTTTAATCTTTGGTTTATTAATTGGGATATTAACATATTTTAACTCTAACTTTTTTTCTTCTCACGCATTGACCCTTACGGTTATTCATTTATGTGGTATTCCCTTATTTTATTCTTTGGATGTAAAATTGTATTATATATATAGAGAGAGAGACTTATGGAAATTGTTACAATAAATAAATATTAGTGTGGATGTGCCATGTGCCACTTCACTATAACTAATGTCATTTTGTTCTTTCTTATATATTTTTTATTAGTTTGTTTAAAGGTCTATCTCTAATTTTGCTTCAATTTTTCACTTCTTCCGTCTACCCCTAAAGTTTCCAACTTATATATTTTTATCATATTTTTCTTTTTTTAGCATGGATAGTCTGCATAAAGAGAAACATATATGTCCATGCATAATTTAATACTCCCTCCGTCCTTAAAAGGTTATATTATTTATTTTAACAGTTTCACTATATTTAATTTATAATTTATTCTCATATATTTTTAGATATTAAAAACTAGAAAATTCATATGAAAACCATAGTTTGATATCCAAATTTTTTAAATATATTTTTTCTTAATTTTTTTATACTGTTTATCTTTATTAAAAATTGAGTCAAATATTGAAACATTGAAACAATAAAGTCAAATGATACAATCTTTGGAGGACGGAGGAGTAGTATATTAGCTTATTTCTCTCTTGTTTACTGTCACACTAGATGTTCAAATGACCCAGGATTGCTCTTCAGCCATGATTGCTGATGTATTATAGACTGGACTAGAATTGATATTTGTTTAATTCCTGTTGAATTAGGCATTGCATTGTCAGCAGAAAGTTGATAAATGGGTAGAAACTTACTGCATGTTTTTACTGCTTCACTTGACACCCATTTGTCTGTGGTATTTATTTAATTGTTGCAGATTTGGACCATTTTAAGTTAATAAAAGGTTTTTCAGGTCTTTATTTTATTTATTTTTTTGGTTTATTCGATTATGATCAGCACAATGTGGCTGTTATGTTTGCAGCAAGAAGGGGATACTTCTCTTGGCGATTGATCCTGAAAGACCACTTTCAGATCAAGGTCCATTTGACATTATTTTGCAGAAGGTTTGCAAGAATCCAAGACTTTGTATTTTCTTTAGGAGATAGATTGAAACCATATTTTTGGAACCAGTGGCTGTATACAGGTTTCACATTTAGCCACATCTTCCTTTCAATGCATTGTAATAGATGGAAAGTCACTGATGGAAAGTTATCTTTCTTTCAGTTGTCCGAGAAAGAATGGTGTGAGAGCATTGAGGTTTGTCCATCTAAAGCTTAATTCTTCTACCCCCTCAAAAAAAAAAAAAAAAAAAAGAAGGCTTAATCCTTCTACAAATTTTTTTTTTTTTTAATTGTGTGCGTCTTTGTTCTTATGAACCTGAAAACCGATGGTAGAATTAAATTTTCATGGGCTATATCTCATCCATTACTCCTTTAAAGGGACCCGGGGAAGTAAACTCCTTCCTGGACAGAGAATATTTAGATTTCCACTACTTAAGTAGCCAGAACTACAGAAATTGGCGAATTCCCCCCTCATTCTAGCAAAACTGTTTTTTCTCTGTTGGTTGCTGGTGATCAATAACATCATCTTATTTCTCAATATCAGAGCCAAACCAGGGTCCAGAACTCTTCCAAGGACCCTGTTTCTGTTTGTGAACTTGGTGGGCGAGGTAAAGATAGAACTTTGCTGCCGAAATTTCCATTTTGAGCAAATATGCATGATGGGTTTTGTCTATCCATGATACCTGAGGAGACCCTTCTTTGTCCACTAAGCTAAAAGAGATGAGTTTATGGCATTTGGCATGCTGGGTGGAGTCTCCACCTATCAAGCTTTTGCACTTTTGATGTCTACCTGTTCGTATATCGTCCTAATTTCGCAATCATTTTTCCTTTTTAATCTGTGCTCATCAATGCTTGTTTCTAACCAATTTATTTGATCATTCCCTTTTTATTATTGAAGGAGTACAGACAAAAACATCCTGAAGTAACAGTTCTTGACCCTCCTTATGCAATTCGGCATCTTCATAATCGTCAATCAATGCTGCAAGATGTAGCAGATCTAAACTTAACAGACTGCCATGGTACTCATCTATAGTTGTTTTGAAACATGAGAATTTCGTTGCACTTGTAGGCACATAAATATTTGATGTTTGGACTCTGCAGAAGAAGTGGTATATTCATGTTTTTCTATTCCTATTTTTATTGCAGGTAGAGTCTGCATTCCAAGGCAGATGGTTATCATGGAAGACCCATTTTCCATCCCTGAGGAAGTTACTAAAGCAGGGCTGAGATTACCACTAGGTATTTTCTCTTTTACTAGCCTTTTGAGGATAGCTGGTAAAATAATTCAGACTGTTATCTGTCTTCTTCCATACAGAATCTCTGAACCTGAATTTATGCACTAATTTTGGTTTGATGCACTATAGCTGGTAAAATGAATGATTAGTTGACATGAAATGAAAGTATATTTCCCTAGTAATCATGACTTTAATGACAAACATGTCAAACCCTCTATTTTGTTTATACAGTTGCCAAACATCTAGTGGTTGATGGAAGTGCCAAGTCTCATGAGCTTTTCCTTGCCTACGACTCATTCTCCCTGACTGAACTTGAGCCACCTCTGATTCTGCAGGAGTTTGTTAATCACGGTATAATCTTGCTAATACTCTTCAGCATCCCCTTCTAATCAAGCTGTAATAGTTTAGCAGAGCATGATTGTATTACTTTACAGGGGGTATTCTCTTCAAAGTTTATATAGTTGGTGACGCTGTAAAGGTCGTTAGGCGTTTCTCTCTTCCAAATGTCAACAAATATGAGCTGGTTGAATCTGCTGGTGTGTACCGTTTTCCCAGGGTTTCCTCTGCCACAGCTTCTGCAGATGATGCAGATTTGGACCCTTGTATAGCTGGTGAGATTGACGGCTTTTTGGTATATGAAGAGATTGATGTTTTTTGTGATTATATGATGTACAAATGTTCTGAACAGCACCATCATATCCCTGCCATATCAAGTGAAAATGCTATACCATATAATCCATCATTCTTGTTTAGTAACTAGTCTCTCGTAAGCTGGCCCCTAACTTCGTCAGTTTTAATGCATGAACCATGCAACAAAATCAAAGAAAACAAGCTTTCCCCTTGGTAAAAGTCCCACAAGTTATTGGCTTTAGTAGAGAATCATTGTAGATTGTAGTCTTATTGATTAAGACATGAATAAGATGTTTCCTCGTGTGTAAACTGTAATGTTCCTTCATTTTCTGCAAATCATTCAACTTGACACATTTCAGAACTTCCTCCACGACCTTTGCTGGAGAGGCTTGCAAAGGAGCTTCGCCGCCGCCTGGCAAGTATTTCGATCAACGACCTGCTGTAACCTATATATAACGCTCTGTTTGTTAACTACAGCTTGGTTTACTCTCCAGGGCCTTCGCTTGTTCAATATAGATATGATTCGGGAGCAGGGAGCTAGAGATTTATTTTATGTCATCGACATTAACTATTTCCCTGGTTAGTGAGCCTGTCAACATTCTCTTTGTAACGATCAGTAGCTGCTGCAGGTTTCATAGTAGAGGCCTCCGATTATGTTTGGCGTAACATTTGCAGCTAAACTAGCATTTTTATGTCCAGGGTATGGAAAGCTGCCAGATTATGAGCACATATTTACCGATTTCTTGCTAAGCTTGATGCGGAGCAAGTATGAGAAGATAATGCCGCTCGACCAAGAGCAGTAAATAGTTCTCTTTGCTGAGAAATGGGAACTGTGTTTTGTGATATTGGCCAACTGTGGTTTTTTGTAATTCCAGGAAATTTGGCGGATTGCCATCAAATGCTGCTGATTGTTGTTCGTCCTAGTTTTTGTTTTCTATATAGGTAGGCTGCATTTAACTAACTTTAGTGAAAGATAACACGATACCAAGAGTGAGCTGTTTTAGTTTTTGTATGTTTTTTTATTGTTGCATCATCTAATTACTGTCCAGCTTGAAGCAAACAGTACATTGATGAAGCAAAATTGGTAGTAGAAAATATTTAAAAATCAAATTAGATCTCCAACAAGGACGTGCAACAAGTTACAGCTAGAGCTAATCTATGTCAGCATTCAATAGAAAGGGAAACAACAGTTCTGCCTAATGACATTCGAATTGCACAGCAGTGCAATTCTGATCGAAAATGAGAAAACTACTTAATCTTGTTGCAAGCATCATGAAGCAGGAGAGGTGACTTGCTTCCTGATTCTGCTAGAACGTCTCACCGGAGTCACAATCTCTTCTTCTTCTGCTCCCTACAGATCAGTTCCAGAACAGAAAGAACAAGTGTCAGGGTATATGGCTTCAGTTCTAACTATTGACACATAATGATGGATAGTGTTGTTACTTACATGCTTTTTAGGGATCTTCTCATAAGTGGTGAAACTGCCATAAGAATAAGAAGGTGAACCGCCTCCAATGGAGTAATCTGATGAAGCCAGAGACTCTCTCTTGTAGTAGTTATTCCTCACCCTCCTCTCCTGGCTTTGAGCTTCACTGCAAGCCTCCAGTTCCTTGGAGCTCTTCTGGAAGCTGCTCATTTGGGATGGCCCAGACTGGCTCACCAGGTCCACCATATCACCACCTGTCTGCCAGTTTCTTGAACATGACCTTTCTGGTGGAGTATGGTGCTGCACAGCCACTGAGATTGGACTTGTATCCAACTTCTTAGCCGGTACTTGTTCTGGAGCAGAACTGTTGCTCACTGAGCTTCTCTTTTTTGTGAAAAGTATAGCTGCTGCAGCGGCGGCAGCACATAGGAGCAGAACGCCTAGAGAAGAAGCAACAGGCACAAGGTCTAGCTGCGTGTGTTCAGGTCTCAACTCTGCTTGTTCAAATGCTGTTTCAACACCGTTGTTTGTGTTCTCTGCACTAGAAAGCTCCTCTTGCATAAAGAAGTCTATGGAAGAAGCTTCAAGTTGTGTGCCGCTTTCAGGTCTGAACCCTGCTTCTTCAAATGCAGCAATTTCATCACCATTGTTTGTGTTCTCTTCACTAGAAGGCTTCTCCTGAATGAAGTCTGGTGGAAGTTGAACTGCTGCTGTCTGGGAAGCAGAGATGATTTCAGCTATTTCTGTCACATTCTTCTTCATCTCAGCATGGCTTTCAGTCTCAGCTTGTTGGTCCAGCTGCTCAGATGGTTGTGCATCATGATCTTTCACCGCATCATGATCTTTCACCGCAGCTTCAAACTTCTCACCTTGCTTCTCCTGAACCTCATCATGTAGTTGGTCGTCAGCTTCTTGGCCAGTTTCTGTGGCTTCATCAATAGGCTCGTCGTCCTCTGCTGGTTCTACCTTGGTCTCCAATTCTGCCATAGGAGGCGGCGGCGCCACCACCCTCTGCTCGAACTTCAGTAAACCGTCAACTAAGTTGCCGTCAAACATACTAGAGTTGGCGTACTGTGAAGATAACGAATCCTGGTCGTGCATTACTACCCACTTAATCTTCTGTCTGATGTAATTCAAAGTGTGTGACGACCATTGCCCCACTTTCTGAGTCAGCCCATCCAATTTAGACTTTGCTAATTGAGTAACTCCATCTGGAACTTGGAACCCGTGTGAGCTGAATCCTTTAAGGGCCTGTTGGTAAGCCGAGATATCAGTGAATGAGATGGAACACAGGGAAAGAGCCAGGAGTAGAAGCAAAGCAGCGAGCTTTGATCCTGAGAAGAAGAATTTCCCCGCCTTTGACTTTCTTTTAGTCTCAACATTCCCCCCCTCAGTAGTAGAGGGTGGCGCAGATAAAAGAAGCTCCTTTTCTTCTTCTTCTTCTTCTTCTTCCTCCTCCTCTTCCTTCTCACTTGAAAACAAATCCTCCAGATCTCTCTGTGAATCATCAGACCATGTTTCTTCAGTAGTAACATCGCTGTCTGAGAGGCTTGCTGCAAGCTGCTCGCTTTCTCCTCCTCGATAAAGCTCAATTCTTGGGTTCGGTCTGTAACAGATAAATTGAGGCCTGGGTGAAAGGTAATTAGTCTTGGGGTCATAGGGAGGCATCAATGGATCTGCATCAAGTGGAGCCAAAGGTAGTACGGATGAGGAGGAGCCAACTCTGGGACTTATCTTAAAACTTGGCTCCAAATTAACCAGATCCTTCTTCTCCTCGCCACCAGTTGATTCAAGCAAACCCTCATTCTTCCGCTGCTGCATCTCTTCCTTCAACTCATTCTCTTCTTTCGAGTCGGAAGATGAAACAGAGGACCTGGCAGCCTCGTTTCTCTCCACCAGGATCTTCTTTCTTGGTGAAGGATTCATCTTTGAAGCAGCTGATATTGTTGGCGACATGAAATTCTTTGTGGGTTTTGAAGGAGCAGGCGATCGCGCTCTTCCTGGTTTCGTATTTGGGTCTTTTCCGTTTTCTTTGTCTTCCAAATCACGCCAAGAAGCTTGACTTTCCCTCTCCGTAGATTGCTGCCTTCCTCGAAAACCTACAAACCCCAAGATCAGTTCTTTCTTTCAGTCCATCCACAAGAGAATGAAATATAATCAAACATTCGAACTGTTGATCAAACAAAAACGATGCTTTTGAGGAAGAAGATCCTCAGGAAGAGAAAAAACAAAAACAGAGCTTGGTAATTTTCCTCACTAATAAAAAAAGAAAGAGAAACCCAAATTAACCAACCTGGTGAAGGGGTGTTGATAGCAGATGGATTGGCAAATGGGTTTCCAGAGAAACTCCTCCTCATGGGATTGTTAAGCTCAGAGTTTCTTGAGACAGGATTCGTCCGGCACGAACTGGAAGGCGCCGCCATGACCGTATCTGCTCTTATTTATCTAGGTTTGTCGAAAAAGGTAAAGTGGAACCTTGAATGACAGACAGAGAGAGAGGGTGAGATTTCTGGGTTTGGGAAGAAAAAATGGAGAGAGAGCAAGAATGGTAAGAGTTTAATGAGTGGGGATCTTGAATGATTCTGATGAATACTGGCCGGTGGAGTTGTAACGGTAGGTAGGTTTCAAAAGGCCGAGGGATTTGACCGTTGGAGGCGGTAAAGGGTGGGTTCAAATAACTTAGGAAATCATAGCCGTTGGATCATGGGATCTTTTAGAAAGTAGCCGTTGAGAAGCCGAGCTAAACTTTGATTTTTGAGATTCCTCCTTCTCCTGTGATTCCATTTCGAAGATAATTCTTTGATTTGGCAAATAAGTTTGCATATATCCTCCATTTTTCTACTTTAATGATTCGCATTTCAAGTGCTCTTGACTGACAACTTTGTGAAAGCTGAAGATAATCACTTTTTTTTAAACAAAAATATGAAATTAGATAAACTACTCCTACAAAGTAATATTCTCTCAATCTCATTTTTAATAGTTATGTTTCTTTTTCAGTATCCAATTTATTTTTTTCTTCACTTTTTCCGTTTATAAAGTTAAGTAACTTATATACATAAGATAAATCATCTCTAGTTTCTAAAAAAAAAAAATTACATTATTTTAAGTAAGTTTTTTTTAAAATTTTGAGTCAAATAAAAATTTAAAAGACAAAAGTAACGATTAAATAAAGACAGAGAGAGTATACTTTGTAACTTATTTTCAATTTTTTTTTTGAACGATAAGAATGTTTTTTATTATGAAAAAAGAAAAGTTACAAATTAACCTAAAAGAAAATTTTGGATATAACTCCCCTGTCATCCCATAATGAAGATAAATAAACTTCCCAAACATCTCACAAATCTCCTACTCCTCCATTAGAGCACCTAAAAACCTAAATAAAACACCAGATCCCTATATTTGAAAACGTTTGAAACTCTAGGTATTAACGCCTCATTCTAATCTTAGTGAGGCATGACAAGCAGCTGGAGTAACTCAGTTGATTAGGGCGTGTGGCTGTTAACCACAAGGTCGAAGGATCAACCCCTTCCTCTAGCGTCATTTTTGTGTTTTTTTTACAATTCTGAAGTGAAACTTGCATTAATCAGCTAAGTTTGAATAGAGCAAGCATATCATTCAAATTGTATGAATTCCCCACCAATGCTTTTACCATCTGGATTTCACAGCTTGATTTTGGCGACTCTGCTGTGAAAGTAGCTGAAGCATTGAAAGGGAAGGATTGGTTGCTTATGGTTCTGGTGCATATATGTGGATGCCCAATCTTACACATTACAAGGTTAAAAGAAACTCTGAGTGAATGGTTTACTCTACCATACATCAATGAACTCCTGAAAACAAGGAAATTGCTTTACGAAAACATTTCATCGATTTTGGTTCGGAAAATGTAGTCTTCACTCTCCAATTCATCATGTAGCAGGCACATTGATGGCACCTCTGGCTTGTCAACGGTAGGTTCCTCATCTGCGGATCTCCTTCCCTGTAACCATTCTGTGTCAGAATGCCATTTTTCTGAGATAGATGCACAAACACACTATCAACTAACCTTTCTCAAGACATAGAAGAAGTAATGAAATGTTTCGCCGAAAGCTTTCCATTCAATAGACCATGTGAACTTCGAGTCTTGAAAGAAACGTTTTCTAAAGTGTGGCTGCACCAGAGGAAGGGTTAAAAAAACGGATTATAGAGATCTGACAAAATAATCAAGATACTCTATGAACACCTTACAAAGTTGAGAAGGTGAACAAAGATTAAGGTATCTGCAACACAACCACACCTGACCAAAAGAAATTGAAACAAAGATGCCATCTGGTTTTAAAACTCTATGAACACCTTCAAGAGTTGACATGACCTTCGAGACAGTTGCAGGGTGTGGATTCCATGGGTCACCACTGTCGACAAACAAGACATCCTTCAAAATAAGAGGATATCAAATAATTATAAGAGAAGGAACCAGCCAAAATACATACTTCCTCTCAAAAGGGGGAACATACGGTAGAAAACAATGGCGAATTCCCAACTTTCAAACCTGTTCAGTTGCAGATTTATTTTTTTTCCTTCTGAAAATCAGAAAATGAAAAGAAAACATATTACTATTTTGTTTACTAGTAGTCGCTTTTTGTTTTCCTTGAGAGCATTTTCCATTTCACAGAAATTTGAGAAATTGGATTGTAATGGTTTCTATTTTTTTTCTCCAAATGATGGACTCCGGAGAAATATTCTACCAAACTACATAATCATTTGTTCAACTTACAATTAAGGCACTAAATTTTCTGATTCATTCCGTTTAAATGAAAACATTACTATTAAGTGGAGTATTAATCAATTCTTTGCAGACAACTAGACATGTTTTCTCTAAACTACTTTAGAGAACTGTACATGGAAAATGAGAACTAAAACAGGAAACAAAATATTTTTCCACAATTAAAGGCCAGCTCAGTGTTTGGCATCATTTTACCATGGTGCCTTTCTCCACAACCACATCAAAAGACTCGTCGCTGAAGGGGAGGTTAAGCATATCTGCCTGGAGCACCTTTATTTCTGCCAGGAGAGGTACAAGTAAAACATATCAACGTAACTGAAGAAAAAATCTAACAGTTCTTACGAAATATAGTTATGGGTG
>JBBYHH010346579.1:0-12154 GCA_038382905.1 Daphne laureola | reverse complement strand
CCATTTCTCCAAATTGACCAATTTACCCTTCCGATGCCATTTTTGGTAAAATGACCCGGTACTCATATTTTAATCTCCTAAGGTGGAATAATTCAGATTTAAACCTCAATTCACTTCCTGGGATAAGGGAAACATCATAAAACATGCCCCGCACGCCTGAAAAATAAAGTCCCGGTAATTACAAATTTTACCCCTCGGCAATTTTCTCAGATTTTCACCATTTTTCCGGTGGTGACTATAACAGATATATTAACAATAAATGTAATGATGTATGTTACACTATTTACAGGCTACATAAAAGTAATTAACGAGCAAAACTAAGAACGACAGCGATTGTACCATGCATGGTCCCTCGACGCATTCCTTGCATCAACTATCTATCTCAATATTGCTTCCTTTGCTAGATTGTTGGAGAGAAATAAAAGAAATTGAGAGAGACTAGGTATTATAGGGGTTTTAGTAGAAAGTAAGAAGGAAATTCTAGGATGGGTAAAATTTGAAGATATAAGGGTCGTTGCGCTAACACTTAAATATATAATAAAAGGTAAAAGAGAAATTTCTCTTCAAAAAAGAAAGAAAGAAAGAAACAACACACCATATACCTAATCGTATCGGGTAAAGTGCATCAGTAGTCTTATAAATTTAATTATTGTCTTATGAGAGTCTCATTTTAAGATTTTGTGCCATTAAAGTTCTGTTATAAAAGTTATCATGCATTTATAATTCTATTGTTAACTTTTTCGGTTAAGTTTTTTGAAAAAATTATAATTTTAGATACTAAAGTTTTCTTAAAAACTCTATTTGTACCCTAAATTTTGAATCTAACAATTTACTCATCCTAACAATTGTAAATCTTAACAATTTTATCCTAAAATTTTCAACCTTCACCCTTAGACCATCACCCTTTCGCCAGTCACCGGACCGCCACAAAACCACCTAAAATCGCCTAAAACTATTGTTAGGTCGTGGGTCATGGTTTTAGGTCGCAAATCGGCGACCAAAGGTCGTGAATCCACGACCTAGGGCCCGTGGAGACAAGGTAATAAATTGAATGTAAATATGGTAATTATACCATTAAATAAAATAAAAATAATAAACAAATGATAATCATTGTTCATCAACAATGATTTCCCACAATATAGAAGTACAATGCTCGAGTCACTAAACTCTTGGTACATATTCATTTAAGTCCTTATTTCTTTTGATGTTTTCTTTTACGAGTACTAAACAAACTTTTAACTTTCTTACATATTAGATATTGAATTACATAATTTGAATCATCTTTATCAATGGATTATTAAAAAATATTATTTGTTACTTCCATTTTCAATCTTAGAGCAAACTTTTTCCACCAACAAATTTATCAATGCACCGACGATGTAAACTAGGGGTGTAAGAAATACCCGAATCCGAACCTGAAATGCAGAGTTAGGGTCAGGTTGGAGGGAAAAACAGTCTTGGATAGCCCGAACCGACCAGAACCTGATATTTTGGGTATAATTCAGGTTCGGGTCGGATTTAACGGGAAGCCCGACCCGAATATTTAAAGCCCACCTCTATTTCTATACATGCCTACCTAAATATAACCCCAACCCACTAGATAAGCCCACTAGACCTAAAACCCAACCCACACCGAAACCCACCAGACTCACCAAAACCTAATTCTACTCCATCTCACCTCACCTTCCGCCTATCTCAATCTCACTTCTCTTCTCTGACTCTCATCTCATGTATGATGTCTCAACTCAACCTCTAAAAAATCATCTCTAAAAAATCAGCAACCAATGTGGGCAGCTCCGTTGAGGTTGCCCTTTTGGTGGCGCGGTCTATGCTTCAGTCATCGGGATCGCCCTTTTGGAACCATGAGGACATATCGGAGAAGATGGTGGAGGGGATGGCGATTTGGCCGATGTCAGACCAGAGAAGCTTCAGTCGACGAGGATCCTTGGCGAAGTCGGAGAAGTTTGTGGAGGTGAGAGCGACACGCCACCGTCCCAGAAGAGATAAAGCTCCTTTGGTGTCGAAATGAGGAACAATGAGTAGCACAAAATTCGTCTGTCTTGCGCTGATTTGAGCCTTGGAGGGAAGATCTTGCCCCAACCATGTAGATCTATTGAAGCTTGAAGGTATTTGGAGAAGACGATTCTCATCTAGAGAAGATGATTCTCATCTAGAGAAGACGGTTTCGATTTTGCTTTGTACAATTGTATGTTAGGTTTACAATTTTGATGGAGAAGCCTATTCTGGAAGCATGTGATGTATCATGTATGTGAAATTTTAATTGTTTTTTTTTAATCTGTAAGTTGAAAATTTGGGTCAAATGGTCAATCCGGTCGTAACCCGAAAAAATCGAGTTCGGGTTAGCCTGATCCAAACTATAGTTCGGGCTGGGTTCAGGCTATAAGAAAGGGGTTTTTAGAATTTCGGGTTTGAGATGGTCCGAACCCTAACACGGCAAACCGACCCGACTTACACCCTATTGTAAACTATTTTTTCACCATGAACGATTTTTTTGTAAGAAATCTGCATTAAATAATATACTCCCTCCACCTGTTATTAATTGGTCTACTTGACTTTAATATTTCAAAGTTCAATATTTGATTTAAATTTTAACAAAGCTAAATAATGAAAAAAAATCACAAAAAATATATTTAAAAAATAAATATTGCAAATTATATTATGCATATGAATTGTTTAACTTCAAATGTCTAAAGATTTATGAAAAAAAAAACAAATATTAAATACTGTGAAGCAATCAAAACAAATGGATCAATTAATGACGATCGTTGAGGGTAAAAGGCTAAAGACCAGCAAGTTTCTTATAAAAAATAGATTATTGTGAAAAAATAAATTTACAATGCGTATAAAATTTCATCCATACTATAAATTTTGCGTTTATAACAATCAAGTATTATATTAAAAAAGATGATTGAGATTACAACAACTAAATAAATTATTGATACAATGAATAAATATTGCACTATTTTTTACTTTAACTCGGTACAACGTCGGGTACATAAACTAGTTAGTGAGAATATCATACCCACCAAAATCCGAGTGTATCTTACTTCCCCTCGGAATCTTTCAATTTTGTTTATCTTTTTACCCAAAAAATCCAACCAAGTTTTGAGGGTGTTTAATTATCATATTTTTTTAGTGACCTATCTTTGTCATGAGTCGCCTTTGTCTCACCGATTTACTCATCTCCCATCTCTCCATCCCTTTGTCCCACCACATCGTCATCATCGTTCCTCATTTAGGCACCCGCGAAGAAGATCTCACAGAGAAGAGGAAGTAACTCAGTCACCGACCCACCCAGATCCGCAAACTCCTGTGTACCCGACTCAAACAGAGAGTGGATCAGATCTATGTACTTCCTTTACTCCTCTGTACCCGACTCAAACAGAGTCTCATCAGCCTCTTTTGTCGTTGGCGGCATCTGTTGGAATGCAATAAGACCAGCAATCTCAGGTTGATGAGTTTAATGGCAGTGCGAACGATGACAATATCGTAGAGGTGCACTTGCAAAGAGGGAGGGGAGCAATGATGGAGATAGATCCAAAAAATGAGCCACAAATTGGACAATAAGATGCAAAGACTGGGTTTGTATGATGAGAAAGAAGAAACATCAAAATCAAAATTTCAGCAAACTCGTGGTAGTAGAGTAGAGCCAGAGCGAGATTGATTGAGAATATGGTCATTTTAGTCAATTTACAAAAGTTTGTGAATGCTCATTAATACCAAACGTGTCAATGCCACAAAATGATGAATTATATTACCCGAAACAAATAAGTTAATCTCATATTCATGGGCATTATTTTCCCCTTAAAAGCTTTCCCAGGAAAGTTATATTCCTTGGGGATATTTGAAAACTCATACCAAATGACCCCTAAAGTTTAGTTCCCACGTTTGGTACAGGTTCTAATTTTCATTCCTGGGAATGTAATTTACCCAATGGAATCATATTACAGGATTTTCTGGGTAAGTGATTCCCTAGCTGAATGAATGGAATCTAACTTCCCCCGTAAATCCTCTCCAATTATCTCTAACAACTTTTGCAAAATCGGCATTTCTCTAGTCCACAGTCTAACCCAGCCCTCCTCCACTGCTATTTGTTGATCCGACAAACATAAGCACCCAATCGAAGCAGTTGGCGCAGGCGAACAGCTTGAAGAACGGAACAGCTGCTGGCCGCGGTTCCATGCCCAGAAGTTGCAACAATCTTAGCAAAATAATGCAGCGCCATTAGAAGATCTGGGTGAGCAGCTCTGGAGATTGTTGTGCTAAGAAAATTTCGAGAGAACTAACTCCATGGATTCAAAACTACCATTGCATAAGTGAATTTTTGTTAATAATTTTTACATTGAAAACTTTGTCGAAAGTGGGTGACATGATTGGTTGGTAAAAGAGGAAGATGGCTAGGAAACTTTATTGCGCAAAGAAAATTATTAACAAAAATTTACACTTATGCAATGGTAGTTTTGAATCCATGGCTAAGAAATTTTATTGTCCAAAGTGGGAGATTGGTTGCTTCTTGACTCCGGCGAACAGTTGAGATCTCAACGATGAGGAAGATGGCTAATGAGTCGGCTGTCTAATTTATATGTTTTGTTTTGTTTTTTCTTTGTTCTTGTAATTATATTAAGTTCCAGACTTATTTAAAGACTAATGAATTTACACTTTCTAACCAAACCAAGGAATCTACCATTGCCGTGTATCATTTCCCCAAGTAATTACATTCTCAGTAAAACTATATTCCCTTCCACTATTCATCTCTTCTACCAAAGCCCTTTCTTTTTCTTTTTTCGTTTTTTCAGGATTTTGCTCTTGAAAATGTACGGCTCCTAATCCTTGCTTTTGTAAATGCCGCAGAGTTATTAGACAATGAGGAGAGAAGTTTCTGTAGAGTACTGGTACTCCTCAATACTGGAATTAATACTAATTAATACATTAATTAATACTTCCTCCATATACAAAAGAATGTTTCATTTCATTTTAAACATTTAATTTATGAATTTTTTTCTTCAACTTGTTGATATTGAAAATGGAAAAATATATATGCAGATAATAAATGAATATTTGCAGTTTGTAAATATATTTATTTTAAATTTTTTGGAACAATTCTTCATAGCAATAAATTAGATCAAATACAACCTAAAAAGTCAAACAAAATATTCTTTTTGAGAGGAAGTACAAATTAAGCATAAATTAAAATTAATATATATATTTGGAGAATTAAATCTGGTGAATAATTAGTATATTAATAAAATAAATAGTCACTTTCCAAAAAAAAAATTAATATATATATAAATCCAGTACCGGAGAGTTTTTCTCGACAATAAAATATATGGAATGTAGTTCTGAACACTTAACCTAGTGGTTATGTTCCTGAGAACATTTGTAGAGGTCTCGAGTTCGAGCATCCAGTATCTCAACCGCTTACCTCTACCCCCTTTGTATCAAAAAAATATATGGAGAGTAATCTCCTCTTTTCCTAAGAAAAAGGGTGTCGGACACAAATCGGTTCGGGAAAAGAGAATATGTGCAGAGAATTTACATGACCACCATCACCCTGGGAGAAATTTTATTTAGTCAATTAAACAGCAGACGAAAATGTTTGTTTATCTTATTTCTATCTCTGATGACCAACCTCAATGCCTGCACAAACCAGTGATTCAAATGGTTCTCCTTTAGGAATTTGCCTAAATGCAGGTGAAAAGAAAAACACAGAATACAACTTGCATCTTCAGTGTGCAAAGTTTTTTAAAACCTTTTTGTTTAGCTTGAAATGCCACAACCTTTTTACTCATCCTGAAGATCAAACTTGTTACAGTACAAGTTGTACCTTTTTTTAGAAAAGAATGATGTGGTGGGAGTGGACGAAAAGCCATGATATTTCCCATCTTGCTTGGCTCTGCATATGTCAACGATGTACTTCAACATCTCGTTTTCTTTTACAAAAGGCAGTGCAGAGAATTCTTCAAATGGCATCCACTGTTTCAAAAGCAAAAAAAAAAAAAATATTTAGAAGTTTGTGGAATTGGCAAACATGAAGCGTGTAGAAGAGTTGCGAACTTAATCAGTGAGAATGGTAAACTATTCAGAAATTCTTCAAGAAAACATAACTGGAAATTAAACTAGAATATCTTGTCTAGAGAAATTTACCTGTGCTGCCACTAACTCGGATTCATCCATCTGGATATCAAATGAAAGGGGCTCCAGCAGGCACATAAAGAACAAATCGGACTTTCCAAAGAAGGACTTGTGGCTTTGTCTGTAGAAAAATTGAATCATTGTGGAGAAAAGTTTATCTCTACAAACTAAAAGAGTAACCTTTCTTAAACAAGGAAAAGACTTATGTTTGCTAAAATGAAGTATGTGTTTAGTATATCGTAGATTTTTCAATAATTCATCTGCCTGTTTGGTCATAAAAGTTTCCTTTTTGGGCCATTTTAAAAATTAGTATCAGAGGAAACAGAGTTTATATCTATCTATGGTTGGTATATGTAGTTATTTGTTTGTCAATTGAGTAATAGATGGTATTAAACTATCTCATTATGCTAGGTTTAAATTTTCAAGTACCTGAATGACAGAACTTCAATAAACTCCGTGTCGATCTGAATTAAGACAAAATCAGCATGTAAACGAAATTGCATTAGTATCAACTTATTGTACATAAAGTTGCCAGCAACACACACACACTTCCATCCCATTCTCCTCTTTCTTTGACATATCCTGTAAGAAATTGACCTTAAATTTAAAGAAAATATGCTTTTCTAATTTTACTGTCATTGCTCTTGGAAATGAACTCCACTTTAAAGGGTTTTTTGAAGGAAAGCAAAAAAAGAAAGTTCAACACTTTATGCATATCCAAAGAGGATGATTCAAATGGGACAGTGACTTAATTGTACAAACTTACAGATGTCTCTTCCTTGACTTCCCTGATTGCAGCTGCACAAATATCTTCACCCTGGGAAGATAGAACTCAAGATCTGGGTATACAGTGCATGCTTATCATGAAAACGTCTCATCTAATTTCACATACCTCATTGACCACTCCAGTTGGGAACTTCCAAATGGCAGTGCCCTGAAATCTTCCACTGTTCTCTTGAACAACAAGAATCTGGGATTGGAGTTTGTAGCTCAGAAAGGTCAGATGCAACCAATCAAAAATTATATCTTCCCCTTGTTTTAAATGCAATAGATTAAATGTTGCAACCATATTTTATGGAATTAGCTAAATTTATGAAGTTCTCTACAAAAGTGAGTTCTACACTCAATATGACAGAACTTATTAGTCCTAAACTTAGGTTAGGTGCACATCATTGTCAAACTCGTGTAAGATTTTGCTACATTTTCTTTTAAAATTCACTTTTTTTAAAATATAGGTTTAACATCTCTTAACCAAACTATTGAAAAGATTCATTCAATGGAATACAGAAGCTCCCCTGATGTTTGTCTAAACAGCTTAGTAAAAGGAGGTTAGAACTAACGACTATCCCACTCCCTTTTCTCCATATGCTTTTACCTTCAGAATAATTGGATATAGGCAGCAAAAAGAATCTTCCTGGGATGCCTATAGTTCAGAAGTTGGTTCAAGAAAAGTTGGCCAGTTAAATACATAGGCAACTCTCCTTCTTAATGATCTTTATACATCTTAAGTCTCTCACTGATAAAATTACTGCTCAAATTAACAACCAGATTTCTAAGATTCTTTCTGCCACTAGTAAAGCTATTTTACCCAAGGCTGTTTCTTTCTTAATAGAAACTTAAGGGTTCGAGATGTTCTATATGCCAAAGCATATCACTGATGAAGGCAAAATTCTTTCCAGAAATTCCATAGTCTGGTTGTAGTGTTGTACATCAGGACTGAAAGGTAATATCATGTTTGTAGAATTCATTTAACAAAGATGTACTGCAGATGGGTGTTGATTCGACAACATACCAGAGGATTCACTCATTTAGAATGTGGTAATTTGTTGAATGCTAAACCTGGACGTAATAAGCCTTTATGCATCACCTTAAAAGGATGCAACAAGGGATGTAATGTTATTATGTAAGCCCTAAATCAGTTAGAACAGATCCAAACGAACGAACGTACTATTAGAAATTTCACAAACTTTTAGGGAAACATACAGTTGGCCCCTGAGATTTGCCCTAAGCTCCAACTTCCCACTCCTATTTTCCGAAACATAAATTACCCCTTTTAACCATTATGTCTGTTACTCTAACTGTTAATTTATTGTGTTGAATACGATGACTGGCCAGTATACTGTAAAACTTACATAAATAAATCCTCATCTACATAATGTGTTAAATCCAGCCCCATAACACCCACCCATCATCAATAATTCTATACAGAAGTGCATTAACTAGATATGTTGCCCCAGTGCACGAATCATAAATGTGTCAAGGATCTATGATCATACTTTAAGGTTAACTCAAAGTCAAGGGTGGAAGGGCCTCGAGGCATGAGAAACCCCCTAGAAAAGGCAAAGATAGAGTACGAAATTATGTTCATTACCAAGTAATACTATATAAGAGCATAGACCCATCAAGAGTAGAATAGTTCCAATGAAGTCAAGACATGATGCCAAAAAGATTGGAAGATGCTTCTATGAAATTGTTAATAATGCTTTATATTAATTTTAAAACAGCACTGATAGAGACGAATCTTAATTCCTAATGTAGTACTGCACATGTTTCCATTATGCTAGAGCATTGACTAGCAATATTCACACAAATTGGAAGCAAGAGATATTGGTGGCTGTGTTAGTTCAGACACAGATCTTACAAAAACTTACAGCCTAACAAGTAAATAGAAATTATTACCTAAAATGTGGAAAACAGCACGTACCTCCTCCTTCTCATTCATGATAAATGCACCTACACCAACTCTGTGAGACGCATTAGCTGGAAGAGTGCTTCCTATTTCAGGAATCCAATATGCAAGCATCAAGTAATTTGGCTCAGCATGGTGATACCAGAAACCTTCCTAACGAAAGAGACACGCAAACAAAAACTTCAGATATCTTGCATGAAAGCTTAGGAAGAGCCTCTAGCCAATAACAGAGAATATATTAGTAAAACTTGATAAACTAAAGTACCTTAACTGCAGTTTCAACAAGATTGACATGCTCAATAGGCAATTTGATCCAAAGGCCCCTTTTCCCCTGCATAGAAGACACGGAATACGGAAGAAGAAAAGAAAACAGAATAACAACTGCAAGAAAAATACTAACAATCACAATTAGTTTTATATTAGCAGACCTCAAAGACTTCAACAACAGGCATACCTGGTTCTTCCATTTTGCAACCGAGGCTCGAAGAGTTGGGGCAAAGACATTAGAATCCATGTGCTCTTTAATCTCGACTATCACACCACCATAGTTGTCATTCTCACCACTTAGTAGTTTTACCCCTTGCAGTACTTCACTCTCACCTGCCATGGAGTTGACACTAAACCCAGCCACGCCCACTACTCTAAGCAAAACAACGGACAAAATACCAAATGTTAGAGTCGCAACAATAATGGATTAAGAGAACAGCAAAGAGCAGCCAAATTTCAAGTGCCAAATTATATACGTCTGCTTTGGTACCTTTCAAACGACGCTCGATTGCTTCGGATACCTGTCAAACGAAGTAATGCAGGAGTGAAAAGCAATCTAAGCACCATGACTTTATAGCTTCTAACGACCTAAAAAAACATATGTAAGGAATGAATTAACGTTTTCAAAATTCGATCTCCGAGGAAAACCACTGAATTTCGAAGTTGACCTAAAATAGTGCACAAGAGAATATATTTCACGAAAATGACATCTCTAGATTTCAACTCTTCAAATGAAGCTAATCTGGGAAGAGTTAAGGACCGCCACTTGCACATCAAAATTGCTCCAAGATATAACTAGCCCCATTCCCTGACCGTAATGAAGCTTCTCACCTCAGACCGCCGATGTTACAGTGTTTTACTACCATTTTCCTTGCTCAGGGTATGGGGTGTCACGTTTTGGTAAGGTTAGGGCTATTTTGCAATTTATTTGGTAACTTAGGGGCTTTATACATTTAAGATTGTAAGGCTTTAAATTAGGGGTGTAAATCGGATCGGGTCGGGTCACCGGGTTTCGGATTGGGTTGACCCGAACCCGAACTTCTTGAACCCCGGCCCTACAATCCGAACCCAACCCGTAACAAAATACGGATCGGGTGACTCATACAACCCGAAACTTCATATTTACAGAATTAAAAAAAATGGGAAAATTGACAGTTGTATTATGAAATCATAATCAGAAGATTCAGAACAGCGGCTCGGCTTCTCTCTTTTCTCATTTTTTTTTCCACTCTTTTCCTCTGCCCTTCTCTCTTTTCTCATTCTTTCCTCCGCCCTTCTATCCAACGCCAGCCACTGTTCACCTCATCAACAGCGGCTTTGGGCTGTAGATCTTCTTGCGGCTTCTTCTTAATGTCACCAACGACGCCTCGATGGAGGAGATCTTGCGGAC
This sequence comes from Daphne laureola, assembly GCA_038382905.1. Classification (NCBI taxonomy): domain Eukaryota; kingdom Viridiplantae; phylum Streptophyta; class Magnoliopsida; order Malvales; family Thymelaeaceae; genus Daphne; species Daphne laureola. The sequence goes on along the minus strand of JBBYHH010346579.1, from coordinate 1,655 downwards.
CTTAGGCGGAGATGGAGGTGCGAAGTTGGAGGCTTGTACGCGACAGCCGACGAGCTCGGATTGGTGGGGTTAGGAAAGTTTTTTAGAGGTGAGTGGGTGTTGTATGGTGGTGAGTTGCAAAAGAGAAGTGAGAAGTTAGAGTTGAGAGAGAGTGGTTGACCATATATGAGGATTGAGGAATGAGGTATGAGTAACATTTAGGAAGGAATTAGGTTTTTAGGTGGGTTTGGGTTTGGGTGTGGGTGTGGGTGTGGGTGTGGGTGTGGGTGTGGGTTGAGTATTAGGTTTAGTGGGCTTACTTATTGGGCTTGGGTTAGTAGTAGAGAAGGTTTGTTAGGGTCAGTTGAGGAGTTATTGTTTTTGGGTTGGGCTTCGGTTTTCGGGTTAAATCCGGCCCGAACCCAAAAATAACCAAGAAACACGGGTCGGGTCGGGTTAGTCTCCATATATACTCATCCAAATCCGACCCATACCCAAAATTTCGGGTCGGCTTGCGGGTCGGGTCGGGTCGCGGGTTTCATTTTCACCCCTACTTTAAATAGCCAGTTTTGTTACACCCACTATTGTCAAGAATTTATTTTTCAGAGGAGAGTGGCCAGAGAGCGAGTTGTCACGTGCATTAAGGTACGTGGAAGTTGTTAATTTTGAGTTCAATTGTACTTTGAGTGTTGTTTAGTGCATGATATTGAAGTGTTGATGAAGTATGCTGGTGATTGAACTAGCATGGTTGGCTTCGGTGGAATGGTGGTAGAAAGAAATAGAGTTTTCTAAGTTCCAAGTGTTGCTGGTAGACCATGGGCGATATGCACCAAAGGGTGGGCGATCGTCAGAGGTTCGAAAAAGGAAAATGAAAGTGGGCAGGGGCCCAGGCAACCGGGCGGGCGAGCAGAGCTCCCTGCAGGCGATCGCCTGGACCCAAAGTAAAATGAGACAGAGGCTCAGGTGACCGGCCAAGCAAGCGAGGCTCCTGGCAGGCGATGGCCTGAACCTAAATTTGAAAGTGGGCTGACGGCCAGGTGATCGGCCAGGAGAAAGGGAGCCTGGTGCAGGAGATCGCCTGACCCGTGAAATGAATTGGCCAGCGGGCCAGGCAACCGGCCAGGTGAATGAAGCCTATTGCAGGCGATCGCCTGACCCCAGACGAAACAAGACAGATGCTTAGGCGAGGGACTAGGCGACCGGGAAAAATGCCAGGCGATCGCTTGGCACCCTGAACGTGAATTTAAAACACGGGAAAAACAGAAACGAAACCATTTCTAAAAACTTCATCTTCTTCGCCGGTGGGGGAGCTTGACCCCAAATGTTACAGCCACCAAAATATGAAAAGGTGTCTCCGGTAAAGAGTGACTGACAGGCAAGGAGTTCAGGAGTTCATTTTGGAAACTGGTACGTGCCTACCGTTAGTTCTGAGTTTGAACTGTAAGTAAGTTATGATGTCTGTCTGAATAAGGTATGACGAACGTTTGAGTAGTGTTTATCTGATTAATGTCTGTTTAATTGATGTCTGACTGATTAATGTCTGAGTAAGGTCTGATTATCATCTGTTATAAGTCTATTAATGTCTGTAATGGTTTAGGAGAGTTTTGGTTAAGTGTTGGGGAAGAAAATGATGGTAAACAGAAATTACAGGGGCTTAGGCGAAGTCCCAGGCGATG
>JBBYHH010346468.1:0-12154 GCA_038382905.1 Daphne laureola | reverse complement strand
GTGGATCTGAAAAAGCAATTTGAAAATCTCATAAGATTGTTTGAAGAAAATCATGAGAAAGTCATGAAAATCTCACAAGCTCCTGGGTGGGGTTGGAGAGCAGTTCATCATCCTTAATTAAATTTGTGTTCAATTGACAAACAGACGTGTTGGTTAGGTAGGGTTGGGTGTTTAGATACATTTTTTAAAAATTAGGACCATGTAGAGAGGAAAGAGATAATTTGAGATGAAATTAATAGATTGTTATAAATTTAGGGATTTAATTCTAAATTAAGTTATAGGGATATTTCCGTAAAATAAAATAAAAAACGAAAAACTTAACAGATAATTTAACAGAATGACTAAAATAGAACAATAAATCCAATTTTAGAATTCAAGTATGACGAATTCTTAAAAGAGAACCAAAATAGAACACGCATCAAAGTTAATGGACTTTACTCTATAAAATAGGTCAAATAGTTATTTGGTACCTGAACTATTACTCGGGGGGTAACTAAAGGTCTGGAGTAAAAGTGGAGGAAGGAGGGTCTCCAACTATTACTTATGGATAAAGAAGGGCATTGATTCCGTTGACTTGACACGTGAAGGCACGTCAATGGGGCCAAATAGTCAACGAGATCAAGGCCCTTCTTTGCCGAGAAGTAATAATTGGAGACCCTCCTTACTCCACTTTTAATCCAGACCCTTAATTACCCAGAAATAATAGTTTATAGTACTAAATAGCTATTTGACCTATAAAATATAGACAGAAAAATACAGTGTTGATTTTTTTGTCTGTAAATTTTTACATGACCGTGACATGAACTATACTGAAACTGTATATTGTTCTTTTATTTGTCTCTGAAATTATTTATTTTTTATTTTCATATACACATGAAAATAATTTATATTTAATAGCTGACTCAAATTTTAATAAAGATAAATATTGATAAAAAATCACAAAAAAATATATTTAAAAAAAGAATGTTGCAAATTATGACACGGAAATAAATCATTTAATTCACAGTGTTTAAAGATTCATAAAAAAAAATCGTAGATTAAATAGTTTGAAACAAAATAGTGAAAACAAATAGTTCAATTAATAACAGACGAATGGAGTATTAAGTTTTCTTTTTTCATAAAAGAAATGATTATAGATGTTTCCAAAAATTATAATTATTTTTGGTATTCAATATGCATGGTTAAAATATTAAAAATCAGAAACAAAAAAATTTATAAAATTGGAAAATTTTAATTTACGCAATGTACTGAAAAAGTACGGACATATTATTTGCATAAGAAAACTAAAAAATGAAGAGATAGTGTTGATGGAGGAGAGGATCTCTACTCTCGTCGTTGGGCGACCACGGCCCAAAGAAGCCCACAGCCGATGTCACCTTGAAGATCGTCGTCATCATGACCGGAGATCATAAGCCCACCTACTTGGCTCACCCCGCTGCCACGTCAGCCGCCTTATTAGCATGTCTAAATTGTTGCTCATGCGACAAAGTATGATGATTAATTAATTTATTAGTAATTAATTATCGAGTATAATTAACAAAACAGCCCCTAAAACTTGAGAAACGAAGCAGCATATGATGTCTAAACAATTGCACAACAACAAGGAAGCAACAAACGTCCGCTTCGCTCCTATTGCAGTAATATAACAATGGAATGAGTGAATTTGTGAGTGAATTGAGAAAATAAAGAATTTTTAGATGAATTTGTTAATTTTTAAAAAAATTAAGATCTAGTTTTAAATTAATTTTATAACAATGGTAAACAGAATCAAAAAATTATGACGGTAATGGTAATAAAAGATCTGAAAAAATTAAGTGACAAAATTTTTTTTTTGGATAAATGTTAGTGACAAATAAATTCTTTATCCCTTCTCCTTTTCATATATTTACGATTCATCATTTCATACATATGCTCTCTTAAAATGCACCTTACATTCAAACTTTACAACTTTATGACTTTACATTTAAAGTATTCCTTTCATTAAAACAATTTCAAATATTACTACAGTTTTGTTATTTAATCAATGTTAGATCCGTCTTGCTAACGTGTACGTTTCTTTCAAATTAAAATCAATTAACTACATATACTTTTACTTAGATTTCAAATCCGCGGCAACACGTCTAACGTTATTTTCTAGTATATACTAACTAGTTTAAGTACAACTGACACCAAACCCAGTAGCAAAGACTTAAGTGCATTTGTCTACACTTATTAATTTGGTTATGAAAGTGAACATGTACAATAATAAGATAAAACGTGCAGCAATATTCAGATAAGCTTTTAAATAATCACTAGTTTCATTATAATCTAAATTATATTCAGATAAGCTTTCAAACGTGCAACAATATGCAGCTAGTGAAGTTGTCACCAGAACAAAGCTGTAATCAAATTTCATATGAAAACCATATTTGGATAGGTACTCAAGGAGCAAGGAATGATCAGTGTCAAACATACAACAATGATTCAACCACTTCTCTCTTTTCTATTGATGCTCCAACCACTTTAACAACGATTTAACATATGTATTACAAAAATCAATTAACCATTCACAAAGAACAATCAACCTATCCATTTATCACATCGAAACATAACAATACTGCAATCAAAAAATCAGAAGACAAACCCCACCAAAATCCCCACTAACCATTTAAAAGAAATGAGAGATGGAGAAGGCAAAGTCAGCCTCAAATGTCATAAGAAAGCAGATACAAGCAAACCCTAACCAGAGAAATTTTCCTTCACCTATTGGTTGACTCGTCGATTGGGTTGGAAGCAGATCGGAGAGTGTGAACTTGAAAGAGACAGAGAGCTTGAAGGAAGAGACCGAGCTTGGAGAAGGGGTGCAATGGAGAGAGAGAGAGAGAGAGAGAGAGGACTTACCGGCGGTGATGAGAGGCGACCGGTGACAAGTCGAGATCGGTGAGAGCTGGATGTCGGCGAGCGAGAACGATGAGAGCAGGACCTCCGGCAAGAGAGATCTGAGATGAAGAGTTGGATATGAGACAAACGACTGGGACGATTTTGAAAACTCGGAAAACTTCACAAATGAGTTTTGAGTTTTACAAAAAAATTAACGTATTTGAAAAACGTTTTCTAAAAAAAAATGAAAATGGTGAAGTTCAAGCTATGGGCTCCTATTAGTAGTATTTTCGAAAAGGGCTTCCTAGTAATAATACTAGTATTACATTTGTCAAAAAAGAAAAATGTTCCGTTTCGTTTTAATCATTTAATTTATGAATATTTTTCTTCAACCTTTTGATATTCAAATTGAAAAATATTATATGCAAATGATAAATAAATATTTACAATTTATAACCATATTTATTTTAATTTTTTTTAAAAACAATTCTTCATAGTAATGATTTAGGTCAAATATAACATAGAAAGTTAAAGAGCATTCTCTTTGGGACCAATGGAGTATCATGAACTCCTATCATGAACTCCTCCACTAGAGTGGTTTCTCCGTACACGGGGATGATGCAGTTCCTGAAGCAATTAGTCGGCAGCGGACGATCCAACCATGCTCAGCCGTCCTCCGGGAATCTGATGCTGATGAGCTAATCACCCGACTCTGCTTTGACTCGGACTAGGCAAGTCATCATGTAAGCCAACGTGACCACGAATGTCGACGAACAGTGGCGGCAGTGTTGCTCTATCGTCGGATGATCAACCTTTGATTTAAGTCGCTAGATGTCTTCTCCGCTCAATTTGAACGTCTTCAACACCAAATCCGGAGGGAAATTCTCAAGGGCATGCCTCAATTTCATGGTTTCTTTTCTTTTAGGGATAGGTTGGCCACTAGATGAACGCTGATGTGGACTGGCCGTCTTGGATCAAATGGTTGGCGAGCGAAGCCTCTATTAAAAAACAAAGTGATCTGAACAGAAATGGATTCCGAGTACTTCAGTACATACCCACTTTCAACACGGGATAACAATTTTAAAATATTAGTAATACATTAATCAGTTAAATTGTGTAAGTAAAATATCCACATTTATCACGAGTACAAATCTTTTAAAAATTACTTATAGAAAAAAAAAATTGATATTTAAAAAACATGTTTATGTAAAAAATGTCACACAATAAAATATCACTCATATGAACATTAGAGTTTGAAAGTAATTAAAATAGGTAAAATAAAACGTTGTCATAGCATTTAAAAAACTTAAGGTACCGTTTAGCTGATAAAAATAATTTTCATTTTCATTTCGTGTTTCTTTCATTTTCAATTCGTAATTTTCAAAAACAGTTTTTTAAAACGCGTTTAGTAATAAAATTTTGAAAACAATTTTTTGAAAATAAAAATTGAACTAAGCATCGAATCGTCACCGGACCGCTGCAAGAGTTCACCGACCACCGTCAGTTCGCCGGCCGGCGGAGGTCCGACGGTGGTCCGGCAACTGTCCGACGACGGTCCGGCTGTGATCCGACGATTGTCCGACGACGTTCCGGCGACTGTCCGGTTGCGGTCCGGCGACGGTCCGGCAACATTCCGGCGACGGTCCGTCGATAGTTCGGCAACTTTCCGACGGCGGCCTGACGATGGTCCGACAACTTTCCGGCGACGGTCGGCGGTGGTCTGGTGACAGTTCGACGACGGTCCGCATTAGTCTGACAATAATCCGACGATAATCCGGCGACTTTTCGACTATGATCATTGCCTGTTTTCGGATAAAAACTTCAAATTGTTATTTTTAAAATCCTTTACAAATTTATTTTTATTTTTATATAAAAATGAAAATGAAAATATTTAAGTGAACACGTTTTTATTTTATTTCCTGTTTTTAGAGAATTTTCTGAAAATTTTCAGAAAATTCTCTAAACTAAACGCACCCTAAACATTCATCTTCATCATGAGAATAACTATTTTAAATGATCTTTTATATAATACTAAATAACATGTTTAAGTAAAAAAAATTATACACAATGAAAATTCCATTCAATTAAAAACTCATGTGAGCATCAATGTTTGAGCATCGTAGACTTGTAATAGCATAAAATAAAACGGTGATGTGTTTCAGAAAAGAAAAGGAAAAAAAAAAAAGAAGGTAACGGAAATAGATGAAGCACCTCTCCCATAATTATATTTGTTTTCATCCTATACAATACAACCAATATATATTACTAAACAAAGGAAACTGGTAAAAATAAGGAAATAATTAAATTTTATTGATTGTAATGGATGAAATGAGGGGATTTAAGTACCAAAAAAAGGAGGTGATTCTTATTTTCATCATCTTCCATCTTTTCCTCCTCATGCTTGTCTGCTTCAATTTTTTCTTCTTCAATTTTTTCTTCGTTAACATTTGCCATTCCTTTTACCCTATCATTCTCCTTTTCTCTACGAGACAAAGTGTCCTCTTCATGAATAACCCAGCTCGGTTTCTCGGTAATCATTTTCTATATCAAAAATCCATGATGCACATCAATTGAAAAGATAAAGCAACTCAATGTTGGTTAAACCCATATTGAAAAGAAACATTAAACCAAAATCGCGTTCCATTTAAGGCCATACTTTCGCATGCGCGATGATCAACACATGTATGCTAACATTTTCATGTATATTTCTACTCAGCAACATGTGATGATCAGCAAGTCCATACTTGATCCACAGGGAGATGAGATGAGATAAAATCGCGTTCCAGTTTTTCTTTACTAAGGTACGGACTATCCACATTTAAGGCCTCAAAGATAGAAATCTATTGGAGAAAGAAGAATGAGGATGAAACTTTGGCATCCATCCAGTTTTGCAAAATTAATTAAGAGAGATACCAGACTATAATTTCACTAATGAAAGTACCTTGATCTAAACCTACTGATTTTGCAAAATCCATCCGGTTTTACAAAACTAAGAGAGAGATCACACTAATTTCACTAATGAACATACCTTGATCTGAACCTACTGATTTTGCAAAATCCAGGGATTCCTCATCTTCTCTCCATGACACCATCGTCCCCTACCATCTGTTGGATCAACTGGAAGCAATGTAGAGTGTAGAGCAAATAATGTGAGAACGTATTTGATCATTTTATTAATCAACCTTAAATAGGCAATTACAGAGATACTTGCCAACTGACTCAACGTCTCTTAAGCTAAGAAATAGGAAAGCAAATAACAACTTAACAACTCAGATCCTATCCTATCTGTTACTTGATACAGAAGGACTCTTCTACTCTTCTCATTCTGTTTGTGACAGTTAGAACATTGAATTAGTCAATGTTCTTCAACACCATCATCAGAGCCGATTTGCATGATCAACAGATTAATGCAAAGTAAAGAAAATCCCTAGCCAAATCTAGAGAAAAAATAGCATAATACTTGCTCTTGTTGATGAGCAATTGACAGTGACAACCTCACTGACATAAACATAAAACCAGCCATGGAAAACAAAGCCGATTGAGATAATAATCTGACCTGGAAAATCAGGAGCTACGACCTCAAGCCCACGCAGAATGGAGAAAATAAAAATATGTGGTCCTTAGAAAGAGTAAACGACTCACCTGGTGGCACTTGAGGCTCTTTGTCAATGATCTCAATCATTCTCCGGTGAACGGCGGCCACCATGCCACCTTCTGTTGTCCTCTCTGTCCGGTGAAGTAATCTAGCGCCTCTCAACCTTCTATCCATGTCCGTCGTCGTGGAAGCCCTAGATGGTCGCTGAGAAATACTCCCTCCATCCTCTATTAATTATATCATTTAATTTTATTATTTTAATATTTAATATTTAACTCAATTTTTAATCCATCCTGTATTAATTATATCATTTAATTTTATTGTTTTAATATTTAATATTTAACTCAATTTTTAATAAAGATAGATAATATAAAAAATTAAAAAAATATATATTTAAAAAATTTGGATATCAAATTATGATTCTCATATGAATTTTTTAGTATTCAATATCTAAAAATACATGAAAATAAATCATAGATTAAATATAATAAAATTACCAAAATAAATAATACAATCTTTTAAGAATGGAAGGAGTATGAAATTGATCTGAGTAAACCAACGGGATCGAGAGAGGGCAAATACGAAAAATTGAACGTATGATATGAACATTATAATCTGGACAGGTTAAAGAAAACTCAAAATTCAATATGAGATAATTAAAAACTAACAAAGAGAACGAAACCTTAATCCACGCGCTAAATGACCTGAGATGGATTTTCGTCCCCAAATGAATAATTCGTCCATGCTGCCAAAAATCTTTCCCGCGCCAAACTGCCTTCGCCAGATCTCCAATCCCGACTCCGTCACAGGCGACTCCATCTAACGTGAGTGTAGCAAAAAATATATCCTCTTCATTGAAGATGAAGTGTCAATGAGAAAAAGAGTAAAAAGAAGAAGACGAATGGATGAAAGAATTGGAAAGAAAAGAGGATACAGAGAGAGAGAGTGCGATGGGAATAGATGGAGAACAAATAAAAGAAATAAAATAGTAAAACAGGAAACTAAATTAGTATTAATTGTGATTGCTTATAATTGCTTACAATTAAGGGCTGATTGCAAGACAAATTTCAACGTTTGCAAGGGTGGAAGCTTACATGGCTCTTATATGGATCATATAATGTGTTAAAATGGTAAGCTTTAAAAGGATGCGATAAAATTATAACTGCCTCCTTAAAAAATGGTAGATTAATTAATATGCATATATGTCAAGAAAGAAAAAAAAACTTCACCTACATGGCACTCTAAATTTCTTTCCCGCCTGTTCAAAGGCTCTCTAATAAGATATATAATAGATAGATAGCCACTTTTTACTTCTCCAGGAACAATAGCTAAGTTGTCTTCTCTACCGTTACAAAACTTGTTTTGCCTTATTTATCGTATCTATATATAATATTAATACAAGACTCTCTCTCTTTTAGAGAACTCCTGGTAATGACACGTCAACAACAGATAGGGCTCACATCACAAAATCCGTCGAAAAAATAAAACTTCACACATTGGGAATCGAACCTTAGTTCTCTAACTGTATAAACCAAAGTCTTATCCGCTGGGCCGTTAACTTAACTTATGTCAACTTTTATCACCTATCTTAATAAATAAAATATTTTTCCAAATGCTATTCTTCCCAAATTTCAAATTATACTCATAATCTTGGAAAAATTACAACTTTATAGTATATTTTGAATCATATTAATAATAACCAATATCATTTTAATTGTTATAAAATTGACAATTAGATCTAAAATTTCTTAAAACAAAACTTTTTTTCATCATTTTTAAAGACATAATTTACCATTTAATTAGAAAAGTTTTATTCATTAAAGTTTTATACTTAAACTTTTCAAAAATTAGAAAAGATATACAAATAGCCCCTCAACTACTAAAAGTTTACAAAATGATCCGTGAAGTTTTTTACACTTTTATATATTAACGTATTTAGTCCTTAAACTTTTGGAGAACTTAACAAAGATAAACAATTATTCCCTAAACTTTTAAAAACTTAACAAAATAGTTCATAAACTTATAAACTTTTATCATTAACATATTAAAACAAAAGTGGCTAAAGTGATTAACTTATAATTAGACCCATAAAATTTTACAAATTGACCCCCTTAGATTACAAATTATATTCATATTCTTGGAAAAATTACAACTTTGTAGTTTATTTTGAATCATATTAGTAATAAATATAATCATTTTAATTGTTATAAACTTGACAATAAGATCTAAAGTTCTTAAAATAATTTTTTTCTCTATCATTTTTAAAGACACACTCTACCATTTTATTATAAACTTTTATACATTAACATATTTATTCGTTAAAGTTTTATACATTAAACTTTTTTAAAAATTAGAAAAGATACACGGTTAGTCCATCAACTACTAAAACTTTACAAAACAGTTCGTGAATTTTTTTACACTTTTATATATTGGTGGGTCCTCCACAAAAAAAATTAGAATTAATCATGTACATAATTTAGCGTAAAGTCGCATACTCACATAAAGGCCTTAAAACCCATCAACTTAGAAACTCATATATCCCACATTGCCTAGAAAGCTCTAAGAGCACTCACCTTCAACACTATAAATACCCGTTAAGAGGCTCTCTCTTCTCACCATGTTAAGTTTGGACTCAACATTATGGGGGTTCAAAGTTGAAAAATTTCAGTGAGATAATTCATCAAATTTATTCACATATGAGAGGTGAATAAGTTTGTTAATTCACCTTCCAAATTCACTTTCCCTCAAAATCTTTTTCATCCCCAAATCAACCCCTGATCAAACCGCCCTCCAGATCGAAATCCTTTCTGGTGGTGAAGAACGCCGGCTATGCCCACCCTCGCCGCCCATGCCTGTCCCGCACTGCCACCGAATTTGGTCCAGATCTGGCGCTCTCAAGGTGGCTGGGCCAAAGAGGCCATTTGAGCGGCGGACGTGAGCGGCTGGTCCAGATCAAGTTTCACGGAAGGCAGATTGGTGGAAGAGGTGAGCGGCGACTCGGAATCGACATTGTACCCTCCGTCCTGCTCGTCGTCGACCTCGTACCCTCCATCATGAGCGTCGCTCAGAATCAGTGCTAGGTCAGAGCTTCATCGCCGGTCGTCATCCTCCCTGTTCGCGATCGAAGAAGCAGGACCCGATCTCATATCCTTGTCGCGCTGCGACATCGGCGAGGCGTCCTCCGCCCAAACTTCATCGCCACTCTTCCGGTGACGCTTTGACTGTCCGGATCGAATCCCGGCCTCCCCCCTCGCCGCGTCTCTGTCTTCGTCAACTGAGTTTTTCACAGTGAAAGTTTTTCATCAGTTTTTCACCTTAGGTGCGAAAGTTTTGAGGTGAAAAAAGTAGTAATTCACTGATGAAAATCATGTCGGGAAAAACTGAGTTTTTCACCCACCAAATGCCAACTTTGAAACCCCCTATTGATGTTGTCTCTGGGAATCCGGGCAAAAGACTCAATGGATACCAGACTTGTACTTTCTGATTCGAGGAATCCCTTTGGGGAATAGTATAAGATTTTTCATATACCCTACGGGGCCATCACACGCCCTCTGGGTGATTATAATATCTTTCAGGGCCATCAATACGCCCTTTGGGTCCATCAATACGCCCTTCGGGGCCATCAATATGACTTTCAGGGCTTGGTCCCTTCGGGGTCGAGAAAAATTCTCGGGGAACAACTTTCGGGCCGAGTAACATAGCCGGGGAATATGGCCAAGGAACATTCCCAGAGACAGAGTGTAAACTTTATAATTAGACCCATAAAGTTTTACAAATTGACCATCTTACTTACAAATTTACATATTCACATAAAGACCTTAAAAACCCATCAACTTAGAAACTCACATATCCCACATTGTCTAGAAAGATCTAGCTAAGAACACTGATCTTCAACACTATAAATACCTCTTAAGAGACTCTCACTTCTCACTATGTTAAGCTTGGACTCAACATTGGTGTCGTCTGTGGGAATCCGGGTAAAAGACCCAATGGATACCACACTTGTGCTTCCTGATTCGAGGAAATCCATTTGGGGAATAATATAAATTTTTTCATATTCCGTACGGGTCCATCATATGCTCTCTGGGGCCATCACACGTCCTATGGGTGATTATAATATCTTTCGGGGCAATCAATATGCCCTTTGGGTCCATCAATACCCCCTTCGGGACCATCAATATGACCTTTTGGGCTTGGTAATAAACAATATCATTTTAATTGTTATAAACTTGATAATAAGACCTAAAGTTCTTAAAATAAAAAATTTCTCCATCATTTTTAAAGACACATTCTACTATTTAATTATAAACTTTTATACATTAACATATTTATTCCTTAAATTTTTATACATTAAATTTTTCTAAAAAATAGAAAAGATACACAATTAGTCCATCAACTACTAAAATTTTACAAAACAGTTATTAAATTTTTTTACACTTTTATATATTAGTGGGTCATCCACAAAAAAATTAGAATTAATCATGTACTCCCTCCGCCCCAGCAAAAATGATACATTTGACTGAGTATGAAAATTAAAACAGAAGCAACATTTTTGAGTGAGAATGAAAATGAAGGGTAATAAAGTAAAATTGATTTAAAAAAGTTTCATTTTAAGGAAACATGTCAATTTTATTGGGATGACCCAAAAAGGAATATGTATCAATTTTGCTAGGACGGAGGGGGTATAATTTAGCGCAAAGTCATATACTCACATAAAGCCTTAAAACCCATCAACTTAGAAACTCATATATCCCGCATTGCTTAAAAAGCTGATAATTGTCCAATATTCATATGTTTTTACCTCCAAACACATGCTATTATTAAAGTTTGTTAGTATTTAGTGTGGGCGCAAATGTATTTTTGTAGGTATTCCATGTCGGGAGCAAAAAGGGGAGAATCTTGATGGAAAAACGCATAAAAGAACAAGCGAATGACCTAAATGCAAACTCGAAATATGATTCAAGGAAAATGGAGCAAAATAGCTTCATGTGAAGTTGACATCAACTTCAAATAATCCTATCGCCTTCTTTTGAGCTCCAAATTGAGTGATTCAAAGTGGAATATTTAAGTTCAGGAAAAGAGCTTTCCAACAAGACCAATGTCAGCGCATTTGGAGGTCTATAGAGTCCTGTAGAGCGTTTTCAAGATGAGATGTCTAAGCAGATCCGTCAGGACATTTTGGACAGGAGGCCAGGCGACCGCCCGGGCGACCGGACGCACAAATCGGGCGATCGCCCGGCCGCCGACTGCAATTTTTTGCCCAACTTTAAATTCCCCTGAAAACATAATCTAAACAAGTTTTTTCTACAGTTTTGAGCGATTTTTCTCTCCCAAAACTCGTTCTTAGGGTTTTGGGACATTTTTTCTTCATTTTTCATCGTTTTAGCTTGGATTTCATGTTGGAGGATTGAAGATTGCTACACAATTCTTAAGCTTTTATATCTCTACTCTTCTTATTTTGTAATTATGTTCATCCTAATTGTGAAAACCAGTTTGAACATGAATATGGAGTAGTTTCCTATCTCTTTGGTTGTTTGGGTAATTGTATGATTGTTAGATTATATAATCATGTTTAGTTGATGATTTGTGCATGTTGATAACAGTTTCTTGAACCTTAAGAAAGAGTAGAAGGTTTAGAGTAGCTACCTAATTCCCTATACCTATTATTGTTTGGTGAAGTGTTTCGAGAGATTATTTCAC
>JBBYHH010346357.1:0-12156 GCA_038382905.1 Daphne laureola | reverse complement strand
ATATTGAGTTTAAACTCATAGCATTAAGCTTATAACCTCACTAATCCACAAGGAAATTCCCTACCTTGATGAACCTTAGATGTATCTTTGATCCTAGTGGCTGGAATTTTGAAAATGGAGGATGAAAATCACCAAAAGTGGTGATTATAATGTAGAAATCACTGCTGGACCCATCGGTTTGTTTGGCTGACTTGAGGACCTTCCTTTCACCTTTTAGTCTTGCTTACTTCAGGAAAGTTGAAGCCAAGAGGTAGAGGAAGATGGTTGATGAAGGTTGGAAGGGCCGATTCGAACTTAATCCAGGTGGAAAGTGCTATGCAAGTTGTTCTAAACTGGTTGGGTAGTAAGATGAGATGAGAGCTTTCTTTCTTTGGTTTCTTCCTTAGTGTTTGAGAGATTAAGTGAATGAGAGGTGATTCTGAAATGGGAGGGATGCTGCCAATTTATGGGGTGGGTAAAGGGTAAAATAAAGTTACCAATTGCTTTAACCATTTACCATTTTCTTTGTCCTTTTACTTATTAACATTTACCTTACCTTCCTAGGAAGGTAATCACTTTACCTTCCTAGGAAGGAAACCTTGCCTCAGCCCATGGCCGAAATTGAGGCCCAATCTTGGGCCCAAAGGGACGGCCCAACCGTTGGCCCAATAACATGTCACTTGTCAATTTTCCAAAGTTGACCATTTTGTCATCCGAACCAATTTTTGGCAAAATGTCCTGAAGCTCGTAAATTGTTGTAAATTCCTAGAATCCCATGAAATGAACTCCAAATTAATCCCCGGGATGTGGAATTCAATTATAATCATGTTTCATTACATATCATTAATTTTTCCCGGTAATGTTACAAAATTACAAATTCTAGCCAAAATTACATCAGAAATGAACCAAGTGTCCGAGGTGGGTGTAACACTTTTCATGTCAAGTCATTTCACTTGTGACCACAGTCACATGGAAACTAGATGAAGAATTGGTGTGACTACTTGGTGTAAGTTAATAAAATCCATTGTTAAGCATACATTCACACACAACATGATTATCTTTCATAATAGTAACACAACTATTAGAGAAAGTCAAGCTATAATGGTACTTCAACAAACTAGAAATAGAAACCAAGTTTCTACAAATACCATGTAAATATAAAGTGTCAACCAGATAAATGAAATATCCATTACACACAGGGACTTTACAACTCTCAGTACCAACTACTTCCAAAAGTTCATTATTTCCCACCAAGACATTCTTCACACCTCTCGGGAGTTTCCTAAACGCCACAAACCAAGAGTTATCTCGAGCTATGTGGTTCGTTACTCCTGAATCTACAATCCAAAAAGAATTGCTTTCAGTAAGCATGGTACATGACACAACATGTACATTGGAAGTAGTAGGTACACATACTAATCAGTGTACAAGATGTACACTTTTTCCGTTATGTTTAGAGCATTAAATCCATCAATATTGCCTGCTTTTATTATGAATAATGCACTTTACTTATAAACTCTAAAGTTTTATAGTTGTATACATATGAAGGTGATTAGGAGCTCAATGCACCCAAATATCATATCAACGAGATGGAGAACAAGCTTCAAGAAATTCTGGAGGGACTATCCAGTGCTAAAGCTTGATCTTCAGTCAAAACATCTCCAAACTACACCACATCATAATTTGGAGGATATTTAATAGGACAGTCAGTAGCTAAAATAGACTGAAAAAAAGAAAGGAACTCATCCCTAATTTTAGAATGAGATGTCAAAATCTGGCCAGAACCATTCATCAAACATGCCACCTTTGCTACTGCCTTCCTCTCTTTCATTCTAACATGGAAATACCTTGTATTCCCACCACCAAACTTCAACCACTCATTTTGAACCTTTTGAGCCAAAAACTCCTCCTCACTCTCCAGGACACCATACATAAGACCTCTTTGTTCTTTAGCAACTACAGATAGGGCAAGATCCTCAGGTTTGTTCAAAGCCATCTCATACGCAACATCATATTCAGAAGTGGCCACCTTCACCCTCTCTGATATGTTACTAAAGTGAGCTGCATTAAGCTGCTTGAGAGCACACTTTACTGCCTTTACCCTCAACCCTAAACAGTACACATGATTATCTTTATCCATTTCCACTGAAGACCATACATTAGAAACTATAGAATCATAGTCAACATGGCTTGGGAACATATTCCAATATCTAAACCCAGGTCGAGGCATAAAGACATCCCTTTTTAATGAAATTATTCCCATAGAATGATCAGAATGCACATGATCCAGAAAATGCACAAAAGACTCCCCAAATGTCAAACCAAGCATAATTTCCAAGGGCTCTATCCAGTTTTCACAATATCTTATCTGACCCTTCTTGATTATTTGTCCAAGTGCAGAAAGTGCCAACACTCTGAACATCCACCAAACCACAATCCAAACACATATCTTTCAAACCACTATCATGCAATAAGATAGGCCCAAAGTTGAACTTTTCCTCAAAACTCACAATTTCATTAAAGTCCCCAAACACAAGCCAAGGAATATCTTTAGTGACCCCTAATTGCTGAATTTGAGACCAAGCATGCTTATGAGAAACCTCATCATTACCAGCATAGAAAATAGTAACTCTACACTCTCACATCTCAACAACATCCAGGAACTGATCAGCAGAATACAAGAGACTAATTTGGAAAAAACTAGGATCCCACAATAACCAAATCCTTCCATTACCAGCATCATAATAATTGTTGAAAAAAGACTAGGAGTGAAAACATGCATTAGCAATTGAATAAGCCTTTCTTGCCTTCACCCTAGTCTCCAACAAAGCCATCAGGTGAATGGATTTTTTTGTGACAATTTTCTGGATTTCTTTTTGCTTATTTGCCTTATTGAAACCTCTAACATTCCAAAACAACCACATTTTGAATAGGAGGAGGATCAGGAACTAACTCCAAGTTATCTTGCAACTATGCACCCAAGGACTCAAAACTATTCTCAACTAGAATTCCTTTTAACTTAAGGTTAGGATTCTGCACTACTTGTACTCCCCCCTGACCCTCCATATGAACTTTTGGCTTCCAAGTAAGCTTCCTACTAACCTTCCAGAATCTGAAGGTCCAGGCCCTACATCATTAGGATTAAAGGATTCAGTAACAAGGCCAGTAGCAGGAAACTGATTCTTCTTACCAACATAAAAACCTCTCCTAGCTCGGTCACAAGTATAGGTGAGATGCCCCCATTTTCCACATGATGCACAGGGCTTAGGGTGCTAGTCATAAGCTACCTTCTGTGTATAGCCAACCCCTTTTGCCTTATATTTTACCTCAGTAATAACCTCCATAGTAGGGTGAAAATTAACTAAGACTGTAGGACCATTCAACCTTGTCATATTAACAATAGCTGAATTAGCCAAAAGTGGGTTACCAACTTTACTGACCATCTTACCAATTATCTGAGGTGTCCAATAGTGAAGGGATAGATCCGGAAGCCTAATCCATACTGGCATAACTTTGAATAAATCCCTGGATAAGACCATGTTTATCTGAAATTGCCTAAGAAGGAGAGGCTTATCAAAGATAAATTGTGTAGGGCTCTCCAAAACCTTAAACATCTCATCCTCATAGCCAAACCGAAACAGAAAAAAACCATGTTGCTTTGAAATTAGAGGCATACTCACCTGTTTCCATTTAGCTTGGATAAAATTTTTCATAGCTTCTCTAGTTATCTCTGCACCCATCAAACAACCCACAAGGGAATTCTTCCACCTCAGAGTACCTTCATCAACCTCATCATTCAACAAAGTCACCTCCTCTACATCAGGGGCCATCTCATCAAACAACAGAGTGAAAGAGTGAGGTTGCTCAATGCGCATCCCTGAGAGCTTTCTGTGATGCTCAAATTCCACTGCTTCGCTCAATTGAAGATTGAAGGACTAGACCATAAGGGCAATTTCACCTCCTTCAACCCAATGACAGTAGAAGGAATCAGTTGGTCTGGTGTGTCTTGAACAATCACTTGTAAATCTGGAGTTAGAATCACCAGAATTGGCACCGATACTACTGGGACTTCTGGCGGTGACACAATCAGTACCTTCCCAGTGACAAATTGCCCATCAGCTGGCGATGGCGGCATAGTTAATAGTTAGGCATCTGGAGACTTTGCTTCCGTCGAGACATTCACCGGAATCTCCGAAGCTACTTTCTTACGAATTTTGTTCCCCATGACTGAGCTTGCGTAGAAGGATCAAGAATCCTCAAGCTAGGGCTCTAGAGAGAAGGGAGAGCATTTTTGCTTTCTAGAACATTTTTAATTTGAACTTTTCAATAAGTCTTTTTCCATAGATGTTTTCATATTCATGTGAATCAAACAAGCAATTTTCATTAAATTTCTTGTATTTTCTTAACATGGACGAATTCACACAATAATTTCAACACATGATCATTCAACACTTTCAATGTTCTAGACAGGAATTCGATAAACAATTCATGCAATTTTCATGAAAAAACAACATGAAACTAATTCAATCTCATGAAAAAAGATCAACATGTGATTTATGCTTATTTTCAGCGTCATCAATCCTTATTGAATATTCATACAACATAATTGAAATTCTTTACACATAAACATGAATGAGATTCTAGCAACACAAACTCTGATACCAATTGAAGATTTTAGATCTTTTAGATTCTTATTTCATGTTCATATTTATACATACACACGATTTCATGGCGGATTAAAAGATATGATATCTCTCAAAATATCATGCTCATTTCTAAAATAATATCTAAGAGAATGTAGAACATACAAGAATACAATAAGGGCCGAAATACTAAGTACTTTTCACCCTTGGAAAATCGCTTAAGGAATACTTTATTCCTTCCTCCAAAATGTAAGCTCCTTCCTCACTTGATCTTGATGTATTGCCTCTTTGATTCCTTCTAGGATGATGGCGGATGGAAGAAGAGGAAGTGGGTTCCCTTGATCACCAAGAATAGAGAAGAAGAAGATGAACAAGATGGATATGCCAAGAGGGGAAGAGTGTTGTAAAGAACACTATGAAGATCCACACTTAATCTCCAAAATCTACCAAGTAATGGCGCCAATTGAGAGAAGAGAAACAAGAAGAAAACTGGCAAGAATTATGTGAATGAGAGTAACCCTAATGGCCATTCTTATCATCTATTTATAATTGAAGAAAATGGCCATTAGAATTATGGTAATTACTCTTACCATCAAAGCTTCCACTAAGCTTTCATTTAAGCTTACCATTAAGCTGAAATGGCTACTCATTTTACTATTCCACTAACCATTTATTCCTTAAAATGAATGGCCTTTTTTTCCCTTTAAATTACTCCAAGAATCGGCATATACATAATATACTTTAATGAAGTTATTCAATGGTGCAAGGTGCATACACCTTGTACCAAAGTTACCAAAGTACCCCTACTTTGATAATAGGTTCTAAAGGTGGTAATAGATACAAAATGTGGTTTGGATTTATATAAAATAATTCCAAACAATTCCAATTCACATAATTGAGCTCTTTTAAGCTCATTAGTGCACTTTTAACAAAATACTCATACTTTGATAAAAGATGCCTTAATGGTTTCTTCTTCTAACTTGAACTCACAACTACTTTTAATTGTAGTGAGTAGGAGTACCAACTCATGAATTTCTTGGTGCGGCAGGGAATTCCAACATATACTCCCCCCCATACTCAAATTCAAGCATGTCCTCATGCAACAAGAAGGGAAGTAAAAGAGAGAGTTTGAAAAGTCATACCTCAGGGACCAAGTTAGGTCCCCTAATGCCTTGGATGGTGCGGGATTCTCTAAAAATGGTCCGGGAGACTCCAAGAATGTAAGGAGAAAACTATCACCTATTTATAATTATTTTTTACACCTAAAAATATATACAATCAGTCTAATTTTCTAAAGTCCATGAGATAAGTAAATAGTAACATGCGGACTCTAGAAACACGGGTTGTGACTTGTGTGTGTAGCATGGAAGTGCAAAGTGTAAGATACCACAAGTCACACATGGGCAAAATGCACAAATAAGCATGTTGTAAATGTGAGAGTAAACCATGCATCAACAAGCAAGGCATGAGGATGCATATCATGTGTAAATGTAAGCATACATGGTAGAAATAAATTACTATATACTTTTATGACCATGACATACAATTCCAAATGCAAATATGTAACATGTTTTCTCTACTAATCAATACAACTCACAAAGATAGGAAAAATCAGCATACATGCTCATGTTTCTCAATCAACATTAGACATTCAACATATACATCATGGCAAGGTCAAAGGTAAGCAATAAGGCACAGGGTCTCTAAATCACACAATTAAGCTCAAGGAATAAAAATTATTTTTTTATCTTGTATTGAAAAAATTTCAGAGACCTTACTTGAACCTCAACCTTGAAAGTGAAGAATGTCTGATAGTTGATGGATGTTGTGCCGGTTGTTGGAGTTCTGAAGGCTAGAAGGCGACGAAAGTTGAAGTGCCACACTTGGGAGATCAGATGATGATATCAAAGAGTGAGGTGTTATTTTTGGATGGCGAGCGCAAGTTGGTGACACTACTGTGCTGCCACTAAGTAGTGCCAGGAGTGGACCTACAACTCCAGACTGTCATTTGTATGTGTACATGGTGCAAGTATAAAAATGCCTAGAACTCACACCATGTACAGATCAGGATGAGCAAGTGGTTGTGTATATAATGCCTACTCACCTCGTCATGGCAGCTTGCTCATTAACATAGCTCGAACTCGCTCTCACGAGACTACCCACTGCTAATGATGAAAACAACACCTCTCATCTAAGATCACCTCTTCACTTTGATCAATTTTACTCGATCCATCCCTATTTAGAACTAAACTTTGTCTTACCTTGAACTCCAAGTTTCGCCCAGGTAACTGAAAAAGAAAAATCAAAAGTGTATGAAGCTTGTCTATTTACACACAATTGCGCTAATCACTTATGTACATTACTCATCAGGCTGCCTCACGGAAGCATCACTTTTAACGCCCTTGGCTAGGCAAATGTAATAAACATGTACTACACTAAGAGGAAAGATGAGAAGACATGCAAACTAGAACACAAGATTCACTAACAACCTAAACATACACTTGATTCCCCGGTAACGTTGCCAATTTATCCATAAGGGTTTTGCTAGACATGATGGGTGTATATCAGAATGGAGATCAAGCAACACTCGACTAAGCAAATACATTTATAAACACCTCATTTAGCCCTAGAAATATCTTATCATAATACAATGGCTCAGAATGAGGGATCAAACCCAAGAGAATCAAGTGTCTAAGTTTTATAGTAAACTACTTGTGTAGCAGTCAAATATCAATGAAATATAGACAATAGTGAGAGAGGCAAAGTCGTGGATGATTGGTGAATTATGCAAAGAAAGGAAAAGCAGGGAAAGACAATAAATCATGTAGGGGAAGAAGCAGCATCATCTATGGTTTAGAAATCCTGGGCTCTTGTAGTACTACTATGCGTCCTATGTAACATACATGTGCATCTAAAATTGTGTCCTAGACGCATGGATTAAGTCTAATGCCACTCACTAATGATCGGGGTCATCTCTGACTCCCAATGATCATCTGATTTGCTAGAATAGGATTCTAAGGCACTCTCTTAGATTTACTAGCACATCACAAACTACCACATTTTCCTACAAGATATCAAAACCTAACTATCTTACTCCCACAATTATAATTCAGTGAGGAAGGATGCAACTAATCTCCAATTCTACCTAGTGAGGTGAGTTACTATCCTCATCCCGCTCTCCTCTCAAGCACTGCGGCTCACCGCTCATAAAAGAGGGTTCGCCTTCTGGCCACTCTCATGGTCCAGGGGTGATCTTTTAGAGGCTTTATAACACCTAACTATTCACCAATAGACACTTAATTAGGCCCTCTCGAGCTCTAAGTAAGGCTATCAATTGGTCCTGGGGATACATTAATGAAAGTTCTCTCGAACATTTCGTCGAACTCCTAAGTCGCATGCCAATGTAAGTGGCCAACAAACATTCATGATACTATAACACAAGCTCAAAGACCAAAACCAACTAAGATAGTCATGGAGAAAAACTACTTGAAACCTAAGCATGATACTACTAAGACACGTACTATCATACTCTATTACTGCTAAAAGATAGGCATGCAAGCAAGTAATAGCACTAAAGAAATAACAAATGAATAAGGGTTAGAATTCACCAGGGAATCTCTTCTCCGTAGATTAGCCATTCAACCCCTCTGAAATTGAGGTTGAAGGGCTAAAAGCCCTTAACTTAAGAAGCTTATTTAAACTTAGGGTTTAAGCTCAAAGAGAGCAACCCAATATCCAACTTCAACTACTTGAACTCTAAAAAATATGAACTTAGAAGTCTATTTATACTACTCTAGATACCTAAACTACAATTGACCTAATTTCACTTAAAACATAGTTGGGAAGGGTAGAATAGGTAATACAGGTTGATGACCAATAAGGATCCTTCATTTGCTCCGTACAAACCCATTGGTGCAGCTGGAAATGAATGAGGCACCCAACTTCCACCATGGGTCGCCTGGAACTCACGCTTGGGCCTGGTTTTTTTGCCTTGGAGGTGCAAGTTCTTCCACCTGGGAGTTGCGCCCTACACTCCTCAACTTGCGCCTTGAAGTGCGAGTTTGGCGCGTCCAACTGGTACCTTGGCTCAAAGTTGCACATTGAGTGGGCCACTCCTTGCGTCTTGTAGTCCGCCTTGGTGATAGGAAGGCGCTAGTTCTAGGCATGAGAACTAGCGCCTCACACTAGCTCCAGCCTAAAATTTGTACCATTTGCAATTTGCTCCTCATTATTTCTCCTTGGTGTAATTGGGTCCCTCCAGCATTTGTTGAACCTTGTTATCCTTCCTTTTTGATGAATAATTGTGCACATTAGGGTCTTAATCACCATCAAATGTATGCACCTACAATTCTTCAGAATTCATAAGTAAAGTGCATATTTAACATAAAAGCAAGAAAAATTGATGGGTTTAATGCTTTAAACATAGTGCAAAAGTGTACATGTTTGTACACTGATCAATAGTTGTACTCAACTCCATTCTAGCTCAAGTTAGCTAGAAGTATCTAACTTCAGCTCAAGTTAGGTAGAAGTCGCTAACCCCAGCTCATGCTAGATATTAGAAGCAAATATTATCTCACACTAGCTAAAAGTAGCTAGTACTAGCTCAAGTTAGTTCATAAGTAACTAACTTCAGCTCAAGTGAGCTAGTCTTGATAAAGAAGTGAATTTCAGCTCAAGGTGCACTCAAAGGAGCTCATGGGAGCTCAAATATATGTGATGTAATCATTTGTAACATCTATGTGATGTTTCACCTTAATTTATAAGTGGTAACACCCATTGGTGCATTTTTTGACAAAATAGGGGTATTTTTGTAAAAAGGACACCTAAGGTGCAAGGTGTATGCACCTAGGCATATGGGACACACCCCTTGGTGGTTACTAAGGTGTAATCATCCTTGGGGAGGTTCCTAGAGGTGAAGAGGTGCCATTAGGAAGGCACTCATTCGCCATTTAAGGAGAGGTTACCATGCATTTGCCCTTGATAAGGGTAAGGGGGCTTGGTAACTTTCTTGGGGTGAAAAGGTGCAACCTTCTAGCCCCAAGAGAGTTAAACCACCCCTCCTCATCTATAAATAGAGAGGAGGAGGGCCGACCATGACAATGCTTCACACATTGAGTTTTTCCTTCATCTTCTTCATCATTGTTCTTCATCTCTTCTCTCCTACTTTTGCCTGAATTCTTAAGCATAATTCTAGGAGAATTTTGGGTGGATTCAAGTGTGTTTATTCAACACATCCAGCACCTTATCATCACACCAAATAGGCCCCTTCATCATCAACAACAACCAGCTATAACCTTGAATACATTCAAGGTGTTCATCTAGATAAGAAGTAGACATTTTGGAGTAAGGATAAATATCCTTTTTCTGTAATTCCAAAAGAAAGGTGTGTTTCTTCTCCTTAGTATCATGCTAAGGTCTTCTTCTTCCCTTCTTGATGTGTGGATGATGAAAGGGGTATGATTTGAACAAAACATTGTGCTATGAATATTACATGAAATCCAAAAATATAAGGGATGTATATGTATGTCTTGAACATGTATGAGATTGAATAACATGTTAAACATGTTAATGGTGCATATAAAATCAACAAATGGTATTATAGAAAGGTTCCATTAAAGTCTCATTCATGTTGTATACAAATTTGAATTTGGTTGATAAAGATTGTGAAATGGCCGAATTTGAAAGTTTGTAAAGTTGTAACCACTTGAACTTTGTGTTTGATTGTTGTTGTATTCATGAAAAGATCATGAAATTGAGTGTGAATTCTCATGTATGTGATGAAATGTTGAAAGAATCATGTACTTGAAAAGCATTAAGAATTCGGCCAATAATTAAAAGTGCAAACGTTTTATGAAACATGGTAACTTATATGTCAAGAAATCATGTATGTTGTATGAAACATGGTAACTTGTATGTCAAGAAATCATGTATGTTGTATGAAAATTCATGTGAGATGAATGTGAATCATGTAAGATTGAAATAAATTGATGGATGATTATATGAATGGCTATGTATACTTGAAATGCAATTATGTTTAAGACATGATTACTTGTATGCATCATTTGGCCGAAATTACTTATGTGACAAGTATGTTGTGTATGAATCTTGAAAGCATGTTTGGTTGCTTGATATGATTCACATGAATTTTAGAATATGCATGCTAGAATGTAAATGGATTGAAGTATACAAAAGTGGTTTTGTGTAGCTTCAAATGCATGTTCTTAAGTATGTATGTATAAGTTACATAGATATGTCACACTACTATCTTATACTAGTGGTCTTTACCTTAAGGTCTTGTAATGTGCATTCTGTCTAAGGAGGTGAATTTTAAGAGGGACCAATGTGACCCCTCCATCTTTCTTGGGAGTGTACTTACAATGACTAAGGGGTTGAGAGACTATAGTGTGAGATTATACTACATGAAAGGCACGTGTATATGTTACATGGCTGAATGTAGTGGTGACATGAGAAAGGAACATTCTTGAAGGCTTATTTAGAACTTGTGTATGAAACCATGGAAATATATTTGTGTATGTATAATTGGGTGTTATATGCACTTCTTTTTTCATATATGAACATATATGAAGTAGTTTCATACAATGATTTCTTGAATGAGTCGGGTTGTGATTGATTGAACATTGAACATGTGATTTGCATGTAAGAATATCATAGCTGAATTGAACAACGACCTCAAGTTGGATGGTGACAACTATCCAATTTGGCAACAAAAGGTCAAGCTCATCTTAACAGAGCAGGACACACTTGAGGTTTTGACTAGTGAGGTCAAATCACCTGGTGATGGAGAGGATGGGGCGGTCTATCTGGCTTACCTAAAAAAGAATAGTCTTTGCAGGATTACACTGCTCTCGACCATGGTGAATGAGATCATGGTGGAGTTCTCAACTCTTGATAGTGCCAAAGAAATTTGGGACACCCTCAAGGCCACGTTTGGCGATGTTTCTATAGAGAAACAAAGATCTATCATCTTAAAGTTTGAGAACTATGTCAAACAAGCTGACCACACCATAAGCTCACACTTGTGTGAAATGTCAGGCATGATCCACTAGCTAAAGCAAGTTGGGCATGACCTCACTAATGAACAAGAGGTTCAATCTATAATTCGATCCTTGCCTGATGATTAGTTGCAGTTGATGAAGGTTAACTTGCGCCACAATCCACAAATTAAGTCATTTGATGACATTGCCCGCCACTTACTTCTTGAGTCCGAAGTGATGGCACTCAACGACCACTCCAAGGAATATTTTGCCACTACTTCCTCCAACAAGAAATGAGGGAAGAAGAAAAGGAAGTGGGTTAAAGGTGGAAAGGGCAAAGGCCAGGGTAAAGCTAGAGGGAATGGACCCAACTTGAACAAGTTCAAGAAGAAAAGAGATGTTTCCAAGATCAAGTGCTTCAACTGTGGGAAGAAGAGACATTTTGAAAAAGATTGCAAGAGTCCTCCTAAGGTACATTTACCTACTACATCTTCTAATGTACATGTTGTGTCATGTACTATACTTACTAAAAGAAATTC
>JBBYHH010346246.1:0-12156 GCA_038382905.1 Daphne laureola | reverse complement strand
GTAGGATATTGGGGGTGGACCAAGGGGAACCGGTATTGAAAGATTGTGGTTTTTTAATGGAAAACAATAGTATTTCTGTACGATGGTTATTGGTATTAATTGGTAATTTTCTGAAAGAGTACATTAAGATTGTTACTAATGGTTTGTTCTTCTGTACATTATCGCAGCGAGCAGCAGCAGCAGTTGAGTCGGGCTTCTCATCGGGATTTGGTTAACCCGACACCCGGATAGCGTATGTGTATTTTGGTAGCTTTATAGAAGCTCTGTAGCATAGGTTGCACGATCATATAGACTTGGAAGTTCTGCATTGGATTGTCCTTATTATCCATTGATGTTTGAGGATCTGTAAATGCTGTAAATTCATGTTGTTTGATATGTCTGTTTATTTATCGAGAAGTGCTTGCCTGAGGCAGCCTTCTTTCAGAGTATCTGGTCTGAGTGGAGCTCAGTATATATGTTATTGTATGAGAATTCTGTTTTACAGCAGCAGGGAATGCATAAATGGTATGTTATAGAATTCTATGAATAGGGACCTGAAACATGATTTAAACCCACACTAAGGGCTGCGCATTACAAGATTAATCATTTAGCTCACCGCTGCCCCTCCGACGCTGTGATCGCTTCCCGCCGGGCCATGTAGCATGGGGGTGGGGTGACACTTAGCAAGGTAAGCGTGTTTCCTTAATCATTCTTCATTGTTCTGAATGATAGAACATGAAATTCATCTATTTCTTCTTTCTCTCATGTAGCTGAATAAAAGGGGGAAGTTCTTGCCAAATTTTCTCAACCAATCTTCATCCAAAGCTCAAGAATGTAGAGGTAAACATGTTCTTAAGCTTGTCTTAACAAGATGTTA
This sequence comes from Daphne laureola, assembly GCA_038382905.1. Classification (NCBI taxonomy): domain Eukaryota; kingdom Viridiplantae; phylum Streptophyta; class Magnoliopsida; order Malvales; family Thymelaeaceae; genus Daphne; species Daphne laureola. The sequence goes on along the minus strand of JBBYHH010346246.1, from coordinate 11,300 downwards.
TGATTTCATGCAAATAAATCTCATTTCCTCCATTTTCTCATGAAGGCCGAATTTGAGGAAGAATTTCTTAAAGTTTTCTTGGATCATTTCTTCCAAATTTTCTGAAGGTAAGAAAGTATTTAAGGTTATTATGAAGTGTAGTAACCGCTCTTGGAATATTTGGAGTTATGGTTGAATTTTGGGGAAGATTGAAAATCATGTTCATGACCAAACTTTGAAATGAGTTGAAATGATGTCTCTATTGTGTTCTTAGGTATATTTAGAGAAAGTTTAATGCTTGGTATAAACCTTGAATTATTTAGGAAGGTTGAGTTCAACGGTGGGCCGAAATCATTTTTTTAAAATGATTTAAGGATGTTGTTTGATTAAGCATGATGTTGTGATGTTTTAGTGATCTTAATGGACTCCTGAAACTATTGTTTAAAGTTTGAAGAATTCATTTTGGGTGGTGAAGCATTTATGGCCGAAAATGAGGAAGGTTGTAAGTTGATATAGTTATTAGAAAAGTGTTGATTTATGGATTAACTATTGGATTAATCAAGAATGTGTTGTTGGAAGTTGAAGAAAAAGATTTGGGTGAAAATTAGATTAGGGCCGAAAGTTTAATGGTTTTTTGGAATATTTGGTGATTTTGGAATATTTGGACTTAATCAAAAATTGTTGAAAAAGTGAGCAAAAGTGGTGTTTTTTTCACTTTCTGAAGTTTTGGGGCCAAATTGCACATTATATGAAATTTTGGGTGTTAATGTGTAATTTTGGAAAATTAAGTTGAAAAATAGCCTTTTTGGAATTAAGTATGGAATTCCAGCATTTTTGGTCACTTTATGGAAATTGGGGCTAAAATGCACTTGCTGATAAAGTTTAGGGACCTTGTTTGTAATTAATCATATAGGTTGATTAAAACATGTCTGTTTATTATAGAGTGAAAGTCGGGTAGCGGGAAGGATTCACTTTGTTGGGATCCACCGCTTTTCTGGTTTAAGGTAAGAGATTTAACTTTCTTAATATGCAATGCAAATTTTTCTTAATGCGTATTAGGTTAGTTAAGGGCTAATACTCGGGTTGAGGGCGGGGCCCAGTGACTCCCGGGGATAGTTATATGGTAGGGTAACTGTATGCAGGACTTTTATCATATCGGTTTATCATATCGGTGATCGATAACGGATCAATTTTCTTCTTTATTTGGATATAATCAGTTAGTGGCTATGACAGTTTTTAGTGACCATGCGAATTCTGACCCTTCTGTTTAGTGAGCCTAATAAGCCACTGTGGGTGTTGTCATTCTGGGATAATCTTTTATTCTGGAGGTCGGGGACCATCCATACGGGACTGATCCAAATATGTCTGACAGGACTTTTGATTATTCCATATCATGTCATCTATATTTCATATTCCTGAAATATCTAGGATTGTATATCTGCTAGTCCACTGCATACTAACCTTTTTTTGTAGGAAAAATGTTTTTAATTTTTTTTATCTATTATCTATACCTACCCCCTTACTGAGTTCTTTCGAGGACTCACCCCCACATTATTAAATATTTTAGGAGATCCGGGGAAACGACCTGTGGAGTAGATTCCCGCATTGGTCGTATTCTGATTTTGTTATTTTGAGGTACTTAACCAATTTTATTAGTGGTTTCTGATTCTGTCTGGGGGTAGTCTCGTCAGACTCATACTGAGATTTGTCTGCTTAATTATCTGATATGTCTGACCTTTAACTTCTATTTATGTTTAACAGCAGCAGCAGTATTGTAGCTTGTGGTGCCTACCACTCAGGCTACAAGGTACATTTCTTGTTTTTGGACTCTGGCTCTGTAGGCGTAGACTACATATAGACAACATTTATGTTTTGCTGTTCTTTTGATACTCTGGTCTGTATATTTATACTCGGGGAGTTCTAGCCCAACGAAGTGGGCGGGGCTCCCTTCTGCTGTATCTATTTCTGCATTTATATCTGTGCGCGCGATTATCTGAATAACCACTAACGTGTCTCCGGTGCAGGATTAGGGCTAGTAGGACGCCTTAAAAACTGTAAACGCGTTAGAAACCTTAAAAAGAAGGAATTTGTTTTTGAGGGACGGGTTTTGGGACCGCGAACCTTTTTAAGAGATGCGCTTCACCGACCACCGCCCGGTTCCCCGATATCTGCTTCTACAATAAACGCTTTCGCCGCATTGGGAACGGGGGTGGTGGTGACATTTGTCTTTCCTTGCATGTGAGTTCTCCGTGATCAAGGACAAGGAGTGACTATTTGCACGTGAATGAGGGAAACTACAACCCTCAACATCACTCACTACTCCAATTACAAATGGTAAGAATCGAGAAGCAAAGCATGAACACAAGTAAGAATCTCAATCTCAAATAGATTATTCATAGAAAGTAGTTCCCATCATATAGAATACTTTGAGTTGTTTTACTTTCTATTGGGTCTGAGACCTTTCTGGCAAGTTAAGGTTATGAATATTTCAGCCAAACTCCTCTGCTTGCTCTACTTGTTTGCCTACAGGTTCTCCTTGATGAATGTAGTGACTTCATACTCCTTACAGAGAATATTATGCGCCATGCCCCATTTCCATGATCATGCACCGTACTACATTACACGCTCTACTTTTATAAACAAACATCAATTAGAACCATGTCTTAGGTCCATGAATACTGCATCATGATTACTTGCGTAATAAGTATGTTGTTTCCCTGACTAGTCTTCTGATGCTGCTTATGTTGAATCATGGGTGTGTTTTGTTTGGCTTGGATGTATGCAGTTCCTGTTTGGTGTAGGCATGTTTGGGAGAATTGTTTATAGCTAAGCTACTGCATAGCATGAATATTTCACCTTATGCCATTCATCGACCGATATGTTTCCTAGATCACGTGATCATGACTGGAACCAAGAACAAACATACATCGCATGCCATGCTATACATGCCACTTTCGGTTTCTGTTATTCCAGTTGCTATGATTTTTATGCCTTTTTGTTGTATACCTTGCTTGCTGTAGTTGAAGTATACCCTTAGAAAGAGCAAGACAGAAGACAGAGCGATAGTGCGGAAGGTCCACGTTCTTACCAAAGGTCTCACTTGAATTCCTTCTTATGAAAGGACCCATTTGGATGTTTCTTACCAAGGACCCTCTTGAGCCTCTGTTAAGAAGTTGCACTTTCCCCACGGGAGTGCTAGCCACTCCTGTAAGTACCCCGAATCCTTTCCTTCTCTTTCTTTTCTTCCTTCGTAAGTTACTTAGTTAGTTTACAAATTGTTATACTTGTTAATCATTCCCCTCAATATAACTTGAAGGGAACCTCGTGACATCTCAAGTATGGAAGGGAGTTACGAGAAGGAAGTCTTGGGGACTGAAGAGAGGAACTGTGGAGAGACTCGAAGACTTAGACTCTACTAGGCTCTGTGTTTGTTTTATACTCATTTTCTTTTCTTTTAAACACACTTACTTTAAAACCTTAAATGTGTATTAAGGACTCTGGAACTCTGATTTAGTTATCAGATTTTCCCAAGTTTTCTCTTTTCCTTTCCAAACCTAACTTGTTTTAATGAAAAAGATCTTGGGAGTTGTGATTCCAAATTCAGTTAACCAACTGCCAGATTTAGGGTCACAACAGTTGGTATCAGAGCGTGAGGTTTTAGTAAGTTTGCAAACTTTTGAAAGTTTTCAAAAGAGTTTACAAAACTTTCTTCTAGTAGAGTCTATAGTTACTTGTGGTGAATGGTAAAGGTTAGCTTGTTACTTTGAAGGACCAAAAGGTAAATGCACTTCCACTATCTCTCAAGTTCATTTCTTACTTCTTCTGTAAGGTGTTTGAAGATTAATAATTTGTCTTGTGTTTGACCGAGTACGATTGAACCAAGTCATTTTTTAGGAACAAAGATTATTGATCACAAAAGATCGAGCAACTTAGTAAATGATGAAAACATAAAGAATGAAATGAATATAATTGGACACCTATGAAAACTATTGAGATCGGTAAAAGGTAACTGCTTACTGAGGTATGTTTTCTGAACTTGACTTGACTTTCTGGAAGTTATAGGTACCTAAGCCGCTACAACGGGTTAGATTTTGTGAGTGATTGGGGGTAAAGCCACTACCCATCACTATTAACGCTACTGAAACTGGGTTGCTCGACAATGACGTACTGAGTACTGGCCAATTGGTGGATTTCTAAGTCATAGTTGGAGCTATGAGTTAGAGGTGCACGACTAGGGCTAGCAGGAAGTATAACCCGTGAAAAGTGGCACTGAACCAGAAGGTGTCAATCACTTAAGTCTGGTGAGTCTTGCATGCTTCAGAGTCATTGTCTGTGTGTGTTTGAGAGTCTTCGGGAGTCGTTAGATGTGAGTTTTTCAGTGTCAGAGTTTATCGAGTGTCAATTAATTGTTTAGCGTCTGCCAGTCTTATCGAGTTGTGGTTGACAACCTCTGATTAATTTACCCGCGGGTAGTGAAACAACTGAGCCGTGTTCCTAAAACTGACAAGACTGAACGAGATGTATAAATAATATCATATATTACTTCTTGTTTGATTAACCTGACTACGTTTGAATTTGTTTTGCAGGGAAGCTCCAGCTCTAGTAAATGTAGTATAGAACTGTCATAATTACTAGATATCACTACTATGTCCTAAAATAAGTGGGGTGATTGTTGTGATCGTGATTTTCATTAAAGCCCCAACAAAAAGTGAGAAAAAGAAAATAGTGGACTTAAGTGAAAGCGCTAGAAAAATATAGTGATTTTAATAATAGTTGGAATACTATTTTGTAAATTAAGAAATGAGTAATTGGTGACTAAAATGTAAATCATAAAAGTATTAAAACTAGAATAAATGACTAGTATATTAGTTAATAAGTTAGAGGGGTTAGTAATTAAATTAGAAAATAGAATAAAAAGACAAAAGGGAAAGAGGACAAGGACGATTCGCATTCCATCTTCCTTGTCCCTTCTCATCCGCCTCTGTAAAAAAGAAAGAAGAATCGATCAAGTAGCATGGAGGTGTCCCGCCGGTGCTTAGAGATCGACGACACCAGTGCGAAGACGGAGGGAGAGCGACGCCACGTCGGGAATGCGACAGCTCCGCTGCTCAACGCGACGCGAGGAGAGCACGAGCGAGTGGCGATGAAGCTGACGATGATGGCAGTTGTGGGAGGAGATTCTATCAAAATCCTGGGCTTCGACGACCCTTTTGCATCCAAGATAAGCATCTGGCCACCATTAATTTCTACTGCATGTTAAGTTACTTCCATTTTTTTATTAGTTTTCTATTTTGGCCGATCCTGTGAATGATTTTCTTTAAATTGTTCACTGTTGTTCTTGCTTGTGTTAAATACAAGATTTACTAACCTATTCTTCCTGTTTAATATGTGCCTAAAAATGCATGTTTAGCTTGTCTTAATGATTGTTTGTTTTCTCTGAATGTTGGGCCGATTCCTTGTTGTTTTCTTATTTCATTTTATTTTGTTTTGTTATTACCATTTTTGTTTCTTGGTAATTCATTTACTAACTTGCCTAATTAATTAATTAGCCAACAAACCACCTATCAATTTGCATCCGAGTTGGTCAGCCTTGTGTTGGCCGAACCTTCTGCCTTTCTTTGAGACGTGTTCCTGCCTCTTGTGTTTTAGGTAGTTGGAGTGACTAAGTTACCTAGGTAAATTAGCTAATAAGAGTATAATATTTCTTAATTTAGAGTTGTTCTTGGTCATTTAGAACAACTGGCCCTTTTGGTAGAAATATGCAAGTTAGGAATGTGTTAGTAGAATTCCCTAAATGGTGCTAAGATTGGTAGTAGTCTAGGTCCTGTTCTTATTTATCTAGTGTAAGCAAGAATGTATAACGACTAACTAGTGTTTTTTGTCTTTCCTCGAATGTGAGTTCTCCATGATCAAGGACAAGGAGTGACTACTTGCACGTGATTGAGGGAAACTACAGCCCTCAACATCACTCACTACTCTAATTGGAAATGGTAAGAATCGAGAAGCAAAGCATGAACACAAGTAAGGTATCTCAAACTCAAATAGATTATTCATAGAAAGTAGATCCCATCATAAACGAGAATACTTTGAATTTCTTTACTTTCTGTTGGGTCTGAGACGTTTCTGGCCGGCTAAGGTTATGAACACCTCAGACAAACTCCTCTGCTTGCTCTACTTGTTTGCCTGTAGGTTCTCCTTGATGAATGTAGTGACTTCATTTCCTTATAGAAATTATTATGCTCCATGCCCTATTTCCATGATCATGCACCGCATTACATTACACGTACTACTTTTATAAACAAACATCAATTAGAACCAGGTCTTAGGTCCACGAATATTGCATCATGATTATTTGCATAATAAGTATGTTGTTTCCCTGACTAGTCTTCTAATGCTGCTTATGTTGAATCATGGGTGTGTTTTGTCTGGCTTGGATGTATGCAGTTCCTATTTGGTGTCGGCATGTTTGGGAGAATTGTTTATAATTAAGTTGTTGCATAGCATGAATATTTCACCTCATGCCATTCATCGACCGATATGTTTCCTAGATCACGACATCATGACTAGAACCAAGAACAAACATACATCGCATGCCATGCCATACATGCCACTTTCGGTTTTTGTTATTCAAGTTGCTATGATTGTTCTACCTTTCTGTTGTGTACCTTGTTTGCTCTAGTTGAAGTATACCCTTAGCATGCTACCATACCCTTTGCGTGTTAATCAACTAAAATGAACATAGGTGAAGGATACTTAGAAACATCCCCTAGGACCCAACCTGCTTTTATTAATAATATGTTTAACAAGTGTGCAGAGCTTAAGAAAGGCAACAGAGTTGTGAAACCAACCCGAGAGCTGGAGCTGGAGCAAGACAGAAGACAAAGCGATAGTGGGCAAGGTCCCCGTTCTTACCAAAGGTCTCACTTGAATTCCTTCTTACGAAAGGACCGACTTGGCCCTTTCTTACCAAGGACCCTCTTGAGCCTCTGTTAAGAAGTTGCACTTTCCCCACGGGAGTGCTAGCCACTCTTGTAAATACCCCGAATCCTCATTTCCTTCTCTTTCTTTTCTTCCTTTGTAAGTTACTTAGTTAGCTTATAAATTGTTTTAGTTGTTACTCATTCCCCTCAATATAACCTGAAGGGAACCTGGTGACATCTCAAGTTTGGAAGGGAGATATGAGAAGGAAGGCTCTAGATTGAAGAGAGGAATTGCAGAGAGACTCGAAGACTTAGAATCTACTAAGCTCTGTGTTTGTTTTATATTCGTTTTCTTTTGTTTTAAACACACTTACTTTAATAAGTCTTTCTTCTTGTTCCAGAGTAAGTGATGATGAAATGTTAATCGTCTTAGTTTCATTTTCTCCCAAATATACATACTTCATTTCATTAGGGAGAAGCTTTAACTCCAATTTCTCATCTTTTTCACAATCCTTGATCTCCAAAACTTCATAACTTCTTTGCTGGAATTTCTCCTTCTCTGTCAAATCGAGAGCTTGTATGACGCTTGTTACACCAATCCCGGATGTATGTTATTTTCTGATGTAAATTTTTGGAGGTTGGTTTTGTAATTTTGTCGGGAGTTTGGATATTATGTAATTATTATGCTGATGAATGAATAAAATGTCCCGATGGGTTATTGGAGGTCCATTTTATGAGATTTTAATAAATTATAATATTTTATAAATTCCGGATTATTTTGTCAAAAATTGGTTTGGTGGGCAACGGATCATTTTAGAAAAATTGATGGAAATTGGACATTGGGCAATCACCTAGGTGGGCCGGTGATTTGGGCTTGGATTGGGCCCAAAAGTTATGCTTAAGTGGAGTTTGGTTGTGATATGTTATTTAAGGAATTAACATGAAAAAAGGAAAGTTGAGTGGAAATCATGTGTCTTATGATCAAAGGTGGAAATCTTAAAGGGAATCTCATCTAATAGCTAGAAATGAGTTGGAAGAGGATAAATGGTAGAATTATCTACTTGAAGTAATTTTATTTATTTATTTGGTAGTAGATAAATATTAGGTAGTAGTAGTAGTAGTAAGATACAAGACAAAAGAAGAAAAAACTTGTCTTTCTCTCTACCCAAAATGGTCGGCGGTTTTGTGCCCTTTCCTTAGTGATCTTCATCAAATCTCTTCCTAATTCAAGCTTCAAGATCAAGATTCATCAAAGATTAATCAAAGTAAATGATTTCCTTGATTAATTAGTAAGGTTTTATGGTTGAATCTTGAAATAATTCCTTCCTTTCTTTCTCTCTTTGAAGCCAAAAATTGAAAGGAATTCATGCCCAAATTTCTTTATCAATCCTTCCTAATTTCTTGAGACAAGCTCAAATCCTTAGTGATTATTAATCTTATGGTTTATCTCCTCCATGATTCCATGATTTTGTGAAGTTTTGGAGTTGATTAAGAAACATTTTCATGAACAAGTTTGGATTTGAGTTGAAAGTATGCTTCCATTGTTCTTGGGTGTATGATGAGCATGTTTTGTTCTTGGTTGGATGTGAGAATCATGTGGGAAAGGGTTTTTTTGGGTGAGGCCAAAAATGATGAATGAAAAAACATGTTGAAGTTGGTTGAATTTTCATTGAGAAATGATGTTAGGTTGATGTTTATGATGAAATAAAGTTGTTGGTTAAATTAGAAAATGAATATGGACAAAAGTTGGATGAGGCCGAAACTTTAGGTTGGTTTTTTATGGATTTTTGGTTGTTAAAGCGTTGTTTAATTGGATTAAATGATGATTTGGTGAAGTAATTGAAGTTAGAAATTGAAAGGAAATAATTTGGAATTTTTTTGGGAAGAAATGGATGTTGGCCAAAAATTTGGGTACTTGGCCGGAAGTTTGACCGAATTAATTATGAATTTTTGGGTAATTTTCATGATTAATTGGAAAAGAATTGAAAACTGGACAAAATTGGAGTTTTATCACTTTATGAAGTTTTAGGGTCAATTTGCATATTTTATGGAAATTTGGATATAATTGTGCAATTATGAATAATTTAAGAGAAAATGGCCCTTTATGTTGTAAGTTGAGGAAATTGTGAACTTTCTGACAAATTTGGCATTTTGTTGAATTTTGGGCCAATTTGTAAGTTTCTAAAACATTTAGGGACCTAAGTGGTAATTATTGATAAATTACCTTAAGTTAAGAATTTTAGTCGAATAACTAGAGTTCTCATGTTTCCGTGAATGTCAGTGTAATTCTGTGTTCTGGGATTTCTGCTGGAAAGTATCTTTGGTGGCTTCAGTAGATTTTTCCGATATTTCTAGGTAAGGGTTCAACTTTCTTAATATACATTCCGGCATATCATCGTGTATATTATGCTAGTTTAGGCGAGTCCTGGGCCGGTGGTGGGGCCATTGACTAGTCACGTGGTAAAGATTAGTGGTATACAGGTTATTGATTTTCTGGATTTCTGGATATTCTGGCATCTGCTATATTCTACTATTTTCTGATCAGGTATGATTAGACTTTGACATTTACGATAGTTATCTGTGGGGAACCTAGGCCCCTTTACTGGTACGATGTGTCCGTTATCTGTTGTCCTGAGATGGGCTTCGGCCCCCGAGCATTGTCGTATTTGTTAGTCTGGACTTTGGTCCATGCCCGTCCTATGGACGTCCATATATATATATATATGCGTACTAATGTTTTCTGTAGGTTCCGCGTTATTTATCCACTAGTCTTTACCCCCGCCCTTATTGAGTACCTTTCTAGGACTCATCCCTTTATATCTATATCTTTTTAGGAGCTCCCGATCAGTAGGCAGCGGAGTAGTCCATTTGGATGGCCTTAATTTTTTAGTACCGCAGGTACTACTAGCTCCTTGATTCGATTCTGTTTGGGGGATAGTCTCGATTAATGTTTCGATATTAGTAAGAGTATATTTGATTTGACTAATGGTTAAATTCTTTGGTAATATTTACAGTAGCAGCGATGTATTGTGGTGCTTGTCAGTGATTCTGCTGACCGACTACCGCAAGTATGTCATATTCTGGCTTAAGTTTATTTGGCTCTGTAGGACTAGAATGCATGCACATTAAAACATGGATGACTGTATATTCTTTTGATATGTCGGTGAATTATCCGCCCAACGAAGTAGGTGGTAAATTCCTCTATGATGTATTATTATAATCATGCTTAGTAATCGCGCGATATTTTGTAAAACCACTAACGTGTTTTCGGGTGCAGATTTAGGGCTTAAGAAACTAGAATGCCTTAAACTGAAAATAACGCGTTAGAAACTTAAAGTTGGGAAAGTTTTAAAATGGCCGGGTTTTGGGTCCGCACCTTCAAGGAAGAATTTCGTTCTGTCATCACCTCCGCCTCTCGACACCGTTACCGCACGCTTCTGCCGCAACGTCCAAAGAGGGGTGGTGACAAAATTGACTAAGGAAGAAATATGTTGGTGTTCTTTAATAAAGTTTGGATTTTGATAGAGTAATGATGTTGTTTGGTGTTAAATGATAAATTTGGGTAAAAGTGAGCTAAATTGATGTTAAGGAAATATTTTGTCACTTTTTGAAGTTTTGGGATGAAATGCACATTTTGGAAAATATTTGGCATTGGTTGGTAATTAGTGAAAAATGAAGTGAAATTAAACTCCTTTGAAGTTAAGTAAGAAGTTGGTAATATTTTCTGTCATCGATCTAATTTTCCATGCGATGGATGAAATTATTAGTTATGGAATAAAGTTGGTAATCTTCGATAAGTGTTCGAGTAGAATTGGAAATGGGTTGGATTTGAGCTTCTGAATTGGTATATGGATGTTTGGTAGTATTTTGCTCGGTTGGCCATCCTGTTTGTGTTTTGTTCAGAATGGTGAAGCTTGATATTGAAGCTTCTTTTGTAATGGATATCGATCAGTGATGTAACAGACCGTGTATAGTGCCAAGATATTGTCCGCTCTGGGTCCAGCCCACACGATTTTGCTTCTACCTGAGGGACCACAGAGGGACTGTACCCAGGTAAAACGGGTCTCGTGGGTTAATGAGGGACCATCCTATATAAGCATGATGTTACACCCACCCCAGTCCGGCGATAAGTAACTAACGTTTTACGGCCGGAGGATAAGGTAAGACGGCTTACTGTAGCTTGGGGTAAAGGATTAACGTTTTCGGTTGCGTGTTAAGTTTGGAATTTGAAGTGTTTAAAAGGTATGGTTTAAGGTAACAAGGATGTCTGGTGATGCATGATCTTGTTTTGGAGAAGTATGCGGGGAAGAAATAGGGCTTACAAGAATTTCTGGAGTGCAGGCGAACCTCCAGGCGACGCGCGCCAAAGGGCAGGCGATCGCCTGGGGATCAAAAGTGAAA